>VOPJ01005558.1:0-15615 GCA_014673585.1 Semibalanus balanoides
GCCGACGCAGACTCTGACTGCCGGCTGATGAGCTGAGAAGCGACTCGATGCTGCGAGACGAGTGGATCGAGTTGGCCGTACTGAGGCGGCTGCCTGAGCTGCGAGGCGGCGGTGTTGGCTGAAACGGACAGGCTCAGCTCAGCTCAGCTCAGCTCAGCTTCAGCTCAGCTCAGCTCAGCTCAGCTCAGCTCAGCTCAGCTCAGGTTCATCTTAGCTCAGTTCAGCTCAGCTCAGCTCAGCTTCAGCTCAGCTCAGCTCAGCTCAGCTCAGCTCAGCTAGTCAAGTGACGCTAAGTGACGTTAAGTGACGTTAAGTGACGTTAAGTTGCGCTAAGTGACGATAGGCCTTAACAGCAACAGGCAGATGACCTTCAAAATGTTATGGCTGGTTACGAGTTACGGCTTACGATCTACTAAGTATCGAATAACACTATATTCGGTCAACGGTTTGTAGAACCACTGCGATCAAAAGTGAAGCTCTCCAGAAGCTTTCAACATCAAACTGTTTGGCTGTTTGTTTTATGTGCGCAAAGCATGAATTCATCGGCTAAAAAATGAAACTAATTCCAAGATATGCCCTAGTCTGTATGTGAACATGTCTGGTTCCTTGCTGAGCTAATAGTACGCCAAACGTTTGGTGAAACTTACCAAACGCTAAAACAGCTGATATAACGCACTGCCAACAAAAACTTTACAGGTGTGGTGCCTTAAGGTGTAAACCACACTCAGCACGTGCCGGAAGTGATGCAGTAAAACCTGTCACTGGTAGATCCACAGAGGGAAGCAAAAGGGGCTAAAGGGCAACTCACCTACAATACAAAAATCAAATGAAATGGGTAGGTCATCGTGAAAGGAATATTGGTAAAACATTGATATATTTTAAATAGAGTATCAAGTTTTACTTTTTTCATTGGAAAGTCTGTTATAAATTTGTTTTATAAATGAAGAACTAGGCGATATCTAAAAAAATCTCGAATTTTGCAGCCTTTCTGGTATTTGTTCCCTTCAAGGGGCCTGTGTTGGCCGTGTTCTGGGTCCGCCAGTCTTGTCACAATAATGGCTATCTGCTTAGTGGTGAGCACCAGTAGTGTACACATGTTGCCGCCGATATGCTTAGGTACCTGTTCTGCAAAAAAATTGGACAAAATTACAACAACACTTGGTACTGTAAGTTTGTTAAAATACATGTCGCTCACATCAGCCAACTCTATTTTGTACTGCCAAGATGTGAAGGTCTGGCTGGATAATAGTGGATACACGACGGATGTTTTTCGTTTTTTTAATAGTTTCTTTTTCGCCTTTCAGACTTTTTCAGCATGGAAACTAATCAGTGTCATTTTGAACTGTAAAGCGTCATTTACACGAAGAACAGCGTTTTTTTATTTTGTTTAAAGGGAATAGGTCGCCTTTAAAGTTGTCTTAACGGGGGTATTTTTAGTTGAAAAACGAGTGTGGCATTTGTTTAGACGATAGATGGATATCCGTTGAAAAATGGTCATGTTTCTCTATTCTCCTTCAAACCCTAAAATACACTTCATGACAATGTATGACGTCATGCATATGGCCCAAAATACAAATTATAATACAAACGTTAAATTCACTGTCCCAGTCGGTAGTCACTGAACCGACTTGCTGGTAAAAACAATCTGTACTATTTGCTGATGGCAATGGTAAGTGGTTACGGCTAGTTTGCGGCAGAATCTGCGTAGGACGCAATTTTGACGTCAGCGGGTATGACATCATACCTACGGCTAAGTCTCGTGCCCCGATCGAGGCACGAAACAGTGTCATCTAAAAGAGACCCACTAGTCCTATGTGAAAGTTACTTAACGAAGCGAGGTAATTCTTTCACCCAGAGGCGGCGCCACCAGATTTTACCTGGGGGGGGGGGCAAAGTCGAAAGGGGGCCTCCTTTTCCCCAAGAGGCCGTCCTGCTGTAGGGGCCTCCATGAAGTTGGGTACCAAGCGATGCCAATGTTAATGCTTTCTTTAATGTAACACTGGCGAGATCTACTATTGCTCTTCGGTATCTCCCGAAATCGAGCACCAAACATCAGGCTGCCCACTTTCTTGTGATGCCTCAAACCCGCGCCTCTCTCTCGCTACATGTTGCTGGCGCGAGTGTGACTACCGTTTTGTAATTCAAAAATGTGTTTTCTTACTGGAATTACCTATTAGTTTGATGGTTGCATACGATGAAATTCACATATGGGCACTTAGGTTAATTTTTCACTTATATTGTTTTTATAATTTTTATCGTGTAATACCTATAAGATTGACTAACACAGCAACATCACAAGACGATATTGTGTAATACAGAAGACCTGGACAATACACATTACGACAATACAAAGCACGTGAAGACACAAAATGTCGTCAAGGAGCGAGGTGGTGCCTCCAAACGGCCCCATTCCAAGCGTGGAATGGGCTCCACTCCCAAGTGTTGAAAGTTCATGAAAACGGCGAAAAGGGCAATCGTTACCAGTATGGAGAATGCAGTGTGGCAGGTATGCATGAGCCCATACCAACTTGTAGAAGCTGAGTTAGTAACACTGAGGGTCTGCTATTTTCATCTTAAAACCACGACACCAGTTGGGAATAAGCTTATCTCAAGATATTTATTTTTTGTACCAAGCCCTGAAACTTTTTAAAAGAAGTACCGCGGAGCGGCGCGCGAAATTTTGGAGTATTACGCCCTGGGACATCGCATTATCTATTATCCGTCGCTTTGCGTAATAGCGGCTGCGACCTCTCTAAACTGTTATTTTGCCTTTAAAAAGTGCTGTAGAAGTGATAAAAGCTTAGCCTTTTGCCAATGAGATAAATATATAAAGTATAACTTATAACAACACAATTAATGCGCCTCCAAAAAGTTGCGATTTTTATTCCAGTCACTCGTATACAATTGCATTTGTATTGCAATTTGGCCGCCGGCGAAGCGGCGCGAAAATTTTGATTTTTGTCTGTCGGACAATGGTCTCATGTAAGCTAGGTCAGGGGACCAGGGGCGGATACAAGGAAGAGGCCATAGGCTCTACCCCTTGTTTATAGGTTGATTGCTTTAGGTAAATATATTAAATTAACAGTGCGTGGGCATCGCCCCCCCCCCCCTGAGCCGGGTCATCGCTTATGGTGCGCCTTAGGCACGCCGCGAGGGCGCAACTTTTTGTGAGTGCGCACCCCTCTGACTGAAATCCTGGTCCCTTGCGCGCTTGAATCAAAAAATATTATAAATGTAGAAATAAAACAGGCCTACTCCAAATGAAGTCGGCCAAATCCGAGTCTTAACTATTTTCATGGTAGTTTTTTTAGGGGCCAATTTTAGTGCAGGCGGCCTCCAGCCTAGATGAGGGCCTCTTGTCTGGTTATCGCAGCCTCCTGTCTAGTACCGAGGGCATCCTGTCATAGTACTGCGGGCGGAGCCTCACTATTTAGTCGTGGGGTTCTCGTGTCTAAAACTGGGGCCTCCTGTATAGTACTTGGAGTAGAGGCTCCGGTAAGTAATGGGCCTTCTGTCTGAGTACTGGGGGCCTCTGTCTAATACTGGGCCTTCTGAAGTAATGGGCCTCCTGTTTAGTATGGGCCTCCTGTTTAGTGTATGGGGCCTATGTCTAGTACTCCGGCCTCCTGATCTTATTACTGGGGAACCTCATGTTAGATCAGGTTTCCTGCTTAGTATGGGGCCTCTGTCTTTCTAGTACTGGGGGCCCCTGTCTTAGTACTGGGCGGTATCCTTCTTTAGTGTTTTAGGGTCTGGGGGCCCTGAGTCAATAATTAATCTGGGGACCTCCTTGTCTCGGATCTGGGGCTCCGTGTTTTTATCTAGAGAGTATCCTGTATCTAGTACTGGGGGCCTTCCGGTCTGTCTAGTACTGGGGGGCCTCCTGCTTAGTATGGTGACCTCCCTTTCTAATGCTATTGGGAGGCCTGTGTCTAGCACTGCACTTGGGGACTCCCTTTAAAAGCACCTGCACTGGGGCCCTCCTTGGTGCCTAGCACTTTGCTCACTGCCGGGTCTTCACTGATGTCTAAGCACAGGCACTAGGGGGCTGTCCTGTTTAGACAACTTGCACTGGGTGGGCCTCACGTTTAAGCACTGCAACTGGGAGTCCCGTGTTTAGCACTGCACCGGGGGCCTCCGTCTAGTCGTGCACTGGGCCTTCAGTGGTCTAGCACTGGCAACTGGGGGGCTCACCTGTTAGCAAGCTGCACCTGGGGTGCACCTCTGTCTAGCACGTGCACTGGGGGCCTCCAGTCTAGCACTGCACTGGGGCTCCTGTTGCACTGCACAGGGGGCCTCCTGTCTAGCACTTGCAACTTGGGGCCTCCTGATTTGAGCACTGCACTCTGGGGGCCTCCGGTCTAGCACTAGCACTGGGGGGCCTACCTGTTTAGCATCAAACTGGGGCCTCTTTTAGCAACTGCAAAACTAGGGGCCCCCCTTGTCTAGACTTGCCACTGGGGCCTCAGTCTAGCACTGCACTGGGGGCCTCCTGTTTAGCACTGCACTGGGGGCCTCCTGTTTAGCACTTTACTGGGGGCCTCCTGTTTAGCACTGCACTGGGCCTCCGTTAGCAGCTGCACTGGGGCCCTACGATCTAGCACTGCACTGGGGGCCCTCCTGTCTAGTACTTGCACTGGGGGCCTGCCTGTTTAGCGCCTGCCAATGGGTGAGCAGTATAGATGGCCTCTCTGCTTAGCACTGCTACTGGGTGTCTCGCCTGTTTAGCACTCCACTGGGGGCCTCCCTGTCTGAGCATTAGCGAACTGGTGGGCCTGTGTTCCTAGCACTTTGCACTGGGGGGCCTCTCTGATTTAGCACATGCACTGGGAGGCGCCATCACTGATTTTAGCACACTGCGTACTGTTGGGCCTCACTGTCTAGACTGTACACTCTGCGGGGGCTCTCTGGTCTAGCACTGTCACTGGGTGGCCTCCGTCTAAGCACTGCACTGAGGGGCCCTCCTATCTAAGACACTTGCATGGGGCCTCCTGTTTTAGCCACTGCACTGGGCCTCCTGTTTAGCACTGGCACTGGGGCCTTCCTTTTAGCACTTGCACTGGGGCCTCCTGTTTAGTACGGGGGCCTCGCTGTTAGTATGGGCTCCTGTTTAGTATGGGGGCCTTCTGGCTAGTAACTGGGGGCTTCTGGTCTAGTACTGGGCTTCCTGCTCTAGTACTGGGCTTCTGGTCTAGTACTGCGCGGTCTCACTGTATAGGGCTATAGGGCCTTCCTGTCTATTACTGGGGCTCTTCCTGATCTAGTACTGGGGTCTTCCTGTTCTATACTGTGGCCTCCTGTTTAACTGAGGGCCTCCCTTCTAGTTACTGGGGGGCTCCTGCTCTAGTTAGTGGGGCCACTCCTGTTTAGTATCGGGACCCCTTGCTAATACTGGGGGCCTACAGTGGCCTCAGCAGGCTTCTCATGGTAGGAAATTTGACCAGAAGACCATAATTTCTTTCTTTTTGACAGTGGTTTGCCAGTTGCGGCACCTTTTTGTGATTAAGGCCTCCGTGAAATTATGGGGGGTCAAAAAGATATGTTTGCCCCCCTGCCCCCCCGGTGGCGCCGCCCCTGCGTTTCACCACAGCCCATTTTGTATCTGCTCCACACGTCTACCCTGTCGTCTGCTTATCAGTTCAAAACCCCATGTTGAAGGTGAACTATTCTCTTCAAGCAGAATAAAAATCACTTTGAGACAGTACTTTGACAATGCTGGCATGTTTTTAAATCTACATAGATGTTTGATAGAAAGTTTCGAAAACGCTCTAGAATGAGGCTGCAGCCTTCGAACTAAATCAGTAAATCAATTATGGTTTTTAAACGGCAGAATGAGCGTATGGACTTTCGTGTAATAAATGTTTCAAAAACAACGTATATCACAAGACGTTGGTCACTGATACCGCCCATCGTATCACGTAGGTAGAAGCTGTGTCATTGCTTCCTGTGGATCTCACCCTTCGATGCTAAAAGGTACTGAATTACCTAATTACTCACTACATATGTCATAATCATGAAGCACTCTCTAATAATTATCCAAGTTAATCGCCATTCTGCTTTACAGTGTCCGTCTATTTACCTACAACTACCTTTTAATCGGTAACAAGAACGTATTTGCGGGTCGGGTTCAAGTGCGATTTTCTGCACTGGCGATCCAGAAAGTGTTATTTTGTACAGCGTCATCTGGGTGGGCCAAATCTCCCAAAAAAAATTGTCCGACCATATCAATCTCTTGCGAAAATTCATTCCCTCGGATTTTCGTCTGCTTTGCTCGTCAAGTGCAACTCATTGCTAGAACTTGTCACATTTGCATTACCACTTTTTAATTCGGAACTTTCTCTATATGTTAAATTAGTTTGCTAGCTCTTTTACTCGACACCTACCCACTCAGGAAACTGTGTCATACTTTTAGGCACGCACCTGATTGATTTCGGGTGTGTGGGCGCTCAGCGGTGCCATGACCTGCCCCTCACTCCTTGCTTCACTCGCTCACCTCCTCCGCTCTAGCTCTCGCTCTCCCCACTCACACTCACCTCACTTCCTAGACCTCCACCACGCTCCCCCCCTGGATAACGCCCTTGATTTTCTCGATATTATCGAAAACCTGCTGCTACACAACAGGATATGCAGATGAAGCTAATTGCATAGTTATTGATCAGGTTCCACAATTTATTGGCGCAGTAAGTGCTGTGGTGTTGCCCAGTACCAATCACTCTTGTACTGTAAGCCCTCGTCACCAATTGATGTGAAGTACTGCTCTGGACTAGCGGACTTACAATTGGCGGCAGTGCAGATGTATAGATAACGCTGGCCATGGCCAGCGGTGAGAGGTTGACGCCCAGGTGAGAGAGCAGCGCCGCACTGATGGCAGTGGGACCGCGGCCCACCTGTGCCTGTTGGCAACACCACAGACATGCACACACACACACTCACTCACCGGCAGAGGAGGTAGCGATACAGGCCCGGTCTGGCCAAGGTCGGGCAGCAAGGTCCAGCGAACAACCTGTACCTTCCCACCCCCCCACCCCCCACACTGGAGAACGCGGTCCCGGGATCAGGGGAGGAGTGAGCCGTCAAAATACCGCCCGCTCCGACATTACAGGAAATAGTTCACCTTCGACATGGGTTTTGAACTGAGATAACAGTTTTGTAGCCCGTGTGGAAAAACCCTGACTGTAAGTTTTCTGGGCTGAAAAGGCTCTCCAGCCGAATATATTTGACTTTTTGTCGAAGGAATGTGGCCATAAAATAAGGAATGTCAAGAATGTCGGCCTTAAATACCCTAAGCAAGAGGCCTATACAATAATCTTACGCGACACTTTCGAATCTGATTGGCTGAGCCAATTCGATTCTTTCGTTTGACGTTGCAGAGAGTACGTATATAGTTTTGATAAAATTAATAATGCACGTCCTTCTGTCCTGAATCGACGCGATGTATGGCTATTTTTGACATTATGGAAAGAAGTTGTATTTCAAAATATAATCAAATCGTATTTGAAAAGAAAAAAAATGTGAACTATTTCCTTTGAAAAGAGCTGCTGCGGAATCTCAGGTCAGTTGTGTGTAAAAATAAAGGTCCTTTGAGATCACCTAGGGACGGTCCTAAATTTGCCAAGGGTCTTTTTGTCTTTGTGCTCTTTCTTTGTTGACTGGGTCTGTGAGGGGAAATCGTTATGCTAGGAGAAGCCGAGGATAGGACGGAAAGGTGTTTGAGGAACAGACTATTTCTGGTCCTAAAAATGTAAAATATTTGAATATCAAAAACAGTAGCTGACAGCCTATCATGTATTTTTTAATCACCTGGACTCGAGAGGAGATAATTCAGATAAATGCAAAGCCATAGTACAGCCCAACAGCCACAACAAACGCACATCAAACTCTCCAAGGAGCTCTAGGCTCTGGTCACCGGCGGAGGGGTGCGGGCCGTCTTTAAGACCCGACGGTGCCTGGCAAGAGATGCAGGCACGGCACAAATCACACAGCAAACGCGCACACGGTGAACTTACAATGAGAGGGAGCGACACTCCGCTGTTCTCTGGTCGTCGCAGTGCCACATTGGTGTTGGCCTCGGCATTGTAGAAGCTGCCGCAGTACTGACAAATCGTTGCGCACGCGCGCACCCGTCACAGGTACCGTCACTGAAACACCCGTCACAGACACCGTCACTGGGACATCTGTCACATATACCGTCACTGGAACACCCGTCACAGACACTGTCACTGGGAACATCCTGTCACAGACAACCGTCACTGGAGCTCCTGTCACAGACACTGTCACTGGAACACCCGTCACAGACACCGTCACTGGGACATCACCCGTCACAGACACCGTCACTGGAACACCTGTCACAGACACCGTCACTGGAAACACCTGTCACAGACACCGTCACTGGAACACCCGTCAGAGACACCATCACTTGAACACCTGCCACAGACACCGTCACTGGAACACCTGTCACAGACAGCCGTCACTGGAACACCGTCAACAGACACCGGTCATGGAACACCCGTCACATACACCGTCAACTGGAACACCCGATCACAGACACCGTCACTGAACACCCGTCACGACACCGTCACTGGAACACCTGTACAGGGACACCGTCACTGGAACACCTATCACAGACACCGTCAACTGAAACACCTGTCACAGACACCGTCACTGAAAACACCCGTTTCCAGACACCGTCACTGGAACACCTGTCAACAGACACCGTCACTGGAACACCTGTTCGACAGACACTGTCACTGGAACACCTTCACAGACACTGTTCATGGGACATCTGTCACAGACACCGTCACTGGAACACCTGTCACAGACACCGTCACTGGAACACCTGTCACAGACACTGTCACTGTAACACCTGTCACAGACACTGTCACTGGAACACCTGTCACATACACCGTCACTGGAACACCTGTCACAGACACCGTCACTGTAACACCCGTCACATACGCTGTCACTGTAACACCTATCACAGACACCGTCACTGGGACATCTGTCACATATATTGCCACTGGAACACCTGTCACAGAAACCGTCACTGGAACACCTGTAACAGAAACCGTCACTGAAACACCCGTCATAGAAACCGTCACTGGAACACCCGTCACAGACACCGTCACTGGAACACCTGTCACAGACACCGTCACTGGAACACCTTCACAGGACACCGTCACTGGAACACCCGTCACAGACACCGTCACTGGAACACCCGTCACAGACACCGTCACTGGAACACCTGTCACATATATTGCCACTGGAACACCTGTCACAGACACTGTCACTGAAACACCCGTCATAGACACCTTCACAAGGTCACACATTAGTGACGAGATACAGCCGTCAGTCCATTAACCGAAATTCCTAAGATTGCATACTTTCATCGAGTAGGGGTCGGTCGTGTAGCAGGCGCTGGGTTGACGACTCTACAAAATGCGTAAGCTAAATGCTGCCTGTATATGAAAACCTCCGTTGTATTTAGCTATCTCATCTCAATTTCAGCTTAGATAAAAATATGTGCGCAGCTGCTTATGATTTATAACATTTATTGTGACAGTCATTATAATAAAGATGCAACTAGACGGACAATAAACTGTCCCCAATATGGAAAGAGTTGTATTAGCTCCGGTCGTTAACAGGTCACTGCGAGCGGGTCATGGTGTTGGTCATGGTGTTGATCATGGTGTTGGTCATGGTGTGATGTCAGTGCACATTGTTATTATCATAGAGGACAGAAGAGTGGGGGTCGAGAGACACACGGAGATTCTGTGGTGGTTTTATATTCTCCTAACTCGAAAAATAAACAATATTTGTACTATTTAGTTTTTGGGAACAGCAGGTTCAATGAAACACATATGTATCACGTGTTTAAGAAGCATGAATACAAACATAGCGTTATACTCTCTGATATATTAACAGAAAAGAAAACAAAATAGACTGCAGTTTCGGGCGTAGCCCATCTTTAGATCTTAAAATAAAAACACTTGTTCTTCTTTTTTTTCGTTAATAAAGTTATATAAAATTATATGAAATTTTATGATTTCGTTGTATAAAATATTATAATTACGTTACATAAATATCATCGTTATATTCGTTATATCAAATACTCTGAGGCTGTGGTTTTTACTTATGCTTTTAACATTATGAGCCTGAAAAAGCGCTATCTTACGTAATGTCTATTTTGTGTGCGTTACCTTTACAGGAAGGGCAGGTGAGACTGTCTGGCAGCGTCCGAGATAGCGCCGATTCCATTACAGGCTCATCCAGCCGTATCACTACCTGAAACAAGGCAACCCGCTGAACGGTTAGGAGATCCAGCCGCTCCATTATACCTGAAACAAGGCAACCCGCTGAACGGTAAGGAGATCGCATATGAACAGATCGTTCGCAAGTTCAGGAGTTATCTGTGATCAGCGATAGACTAGGAATACCTTTTTTCGATATTGGACATATTGAGTGCTGAATGGAGTATATGCACGTTGTGAGGAAAAAATACACCAAATCGAAAGAGGAAAATATTCTAGTTCTAAAAATAATTAATATTTTTCATAAACTACTCCCTTCTTTTCGTTAGCCAATAAGGCAAACTTAATTTGGCGAAGCAAGAAGGAGCGTTTACCGTTACTTGAAATGGTGACGTCACAGGCTATTGAGTAGACTGACTTCGCTAATGCTTAAGAGATTGATAATTTATTTCTGAGCCTCGATTGTGGAATGGCTGATTGTTTTCAGACACAAAATAAACTTTGGTTTAGTAAAAGTAGATGAATATTTTCATTTGATATTTTGTCTGCATTAATGTTTAGGAGTTAAAAGGAAAACCGAAAACTTTTGGTAGGCTCTTAAATAAAATAAGCGTGTTACATCCACAAATATACTAGCGACAAAATAAAAACAAAAGAATGACAGCAAGAAATAACGTTTTATAACACAAATTAAATAGTCAAAATGAAACAATGCAAGTTTAAAACGCAGACACTCGTATTGTAAGAATTTAAACAAACTTTTAACACAGGTATTCAGTTGGATTAATTTAGTAGCCAGAAGTGAGTCAGTTATCTAGTAGTTGAATGGATTTCATAAAGAAGTGAAATAAAAATGGAAAATGTAATATATGTGGAGGCTAATCCAAGTGAATTTCTTACGCAAATGACATCAGATATTTCACAATCGTTGATCCTGATGAAGCTCCCATCTCTTCAAACATAAGCGAGCGTGGAAGTATGTTGATAGCCTGTGACGTCACACCGCCTGAAGCTGGCTGTCTTGCGTAGTACGGTTTTATGCAAGCTGTGCAGTTTTGCCCAGCCGCACTTAAATTTATTGTTTTAAGCATGTTAGGTCTTCAGATAAAACAATTAAAGTTATCCGCATGATCAGAAAAAGATACTCTTTTCCTCTAAAACCCATAACATTTCCAATATTTGGTGACCTGCAATACTCCATTGTCAGACTGAGTCGCTTAAGATCCTGAGGGCCATTTCGACGTCGGTATGAAGTTATATTTTGTGCTACTATTGATTTGGTATATGTAACACAGTAATACAACAAGGCAGCATGCGCTTGTTTTGCGTACTTTAACAATGCTACGCGTGAATGCTACATCTCAAGGCACTACACAACCCTGGCTGCTTTGGAACAGGAGGCTGTGGCCTGGGGGTCACTTTTCGGCCAAATTTGATGTTCTGTATTTTGCTTGGAGAGAAAAGTTTGTGGTGACAAAAGGTTCGCCAAGACAATAAGAGCCCAAATATGCAAAGAAATCCTCCGCAGAGGGGTTGGGTTTCTCTAAAAACGAGATCAGTTTCACTGCCCACCCCCCACACACGCACGCTTTTCGTGACCTTCGTGCGTCCCAGGATAGATTTAAGGCTCTGCGCGTTAAAGTCGTGTGTAAGGCTGCTGAACACGTACAAGTTTGTTCTACAATGCAGAATCACGCGGTTATGCTATTTCATCTGGAAAAATATATCGGTGGTGGCTGGAACCTGAAATAGCCCAAGTTACGGCGAGACAATAGCTTACTGTTGTGGGACAGAAGCACTTCTCTCATTATCACATACAGAGAGCACATGCCAAGACGTCCTACATTTGACGCGTCACGGGTCCTCCGCCGTAGCGCACCCACCGGCCGGCACTATTCGGCTGACGGCCGGGTATTTCGAAAGCAGCCTCACCGACGGAGCAGCCAGCACACACGAGCGCTGTGCGGGGGATATATTCGGAATACACATCTCGGCCCGCTCGGACGTCTTTAGATTGCTCTCCGACACTGTTCCCCGAGTAAAATGAAATTCCAGCATCGATATTGGTGCTAAAATAAATGACATTGAAACGGCAAAAAATGCACGCTTTCGTTCCTGGCGTGAATTGGGAACCACTCTGTGGAAGTAAACCTACAGTCTGAGTGCAGCTGAACACAATACATGCAGTCCAAACATACAGGCTGTCCCAAAACTGATGAGCGGATGTTTCTCGTTAAATAATGATAATAATAAATATAACGGTTAGTTATGATTCTATTTTCTCACTTTACCCCCCCCCACACACCAACCACACACACACACACACACACACACACAGACTGGGAAACACTCCCGCGTGCGTTCCGGCCAGTGGCGGAGGATTTGATTTTGACATGGGGGGGGGGGGCAAGCACTGGCAGATCCAGACTTTCTCCGTGGGGGGCATTTTTGTGGCAAAAGGGCACCCCTATTTTTTTATCCTCGGATCTGGGCCGGTCGCCTCATTTTGGTATTTGAGCTAAAAAATCAATTTTTGGGACAAAAAAACACTTTCTTAAAATTTGTTCGGGAAAAAAATCAGAGCAAAAAAACAAATTCTTCGGAAAAAAACGAACACAAAACGTGATATTCCGCAGCATATACACATATAAGTAACACAAACATGTATGTATTCATTACCAATCGCAGAGCTTCACCGACAAGTTCTGAGTCCTGCTGAAGTGACGAAAAATGTACCGATTGTTTTTTGCGTGTATTTAAGCCTTTGCAACATATTTAATGCGGGATTCCATGGTATAGTAGGTATTTAGTTATTTAGCGTCGCACTCGATTTTTTCGGGTTCATTCAATTCCGCTTTGTCAAACTGGTGACGTACAACGATGGGCAGTGGCCTACTGACTATACAAAAATATCTTCTTGCGTGTGTTTTAATTTTAGCGTCCTTCGTGTTTCATCGATTTGGTAGTTTTTTGGTAGCAGTAGGAATTGAAGGGATGTTGCACGTTTGACGCAGGACGCTATTTTGGATCTGGAGCGTGATTTGCCATGCATTGGGTATATAGTATTATGCCCAGTTATTATCATATGTACTATTGTACTGTTGAAGCACTGACTGTCACCGATGATCGTGATTTACTATCCGAGGCTAATGTATATGAAAACTGTATTAATTTCAATATTTCTTCATCGTACCGAGATGTGCAACCAAAAAGGTTACCTGAGGCTTGGCTCTACTCACAGGTCTGGTTGATGGTTTTAATCAGACTTGTGCCTGAATCCTGAAGTTGGATCTGGGATCCCAGTGGATCCCTCCGTATAAAATACATAATATATTGGATCCTAGTTGATCCCTCTCCGTAAAATGCATAAAGATATGGGATCCTTCTGGATCCCTCGGCGTAAAATGCTTCAGGATCTAGGATCTCAGTGGATCTCTAATTTAAACGATCCTTATATCTTGAAGTACAAGATGCAGGGACTGACATACAAATTTGTGGTCTCTATTTTGCGTATGTAGTATCTACTAGGTATGTATAAAATTAGTACTGCAAATTACCATGTAGGTTGTACCTATCAGCAAACATATATATTTAATTATTTTCCCAATATGATTTAATTAGAAAGAAGAAGTTACCTACCAGCGTGCCTGGATCCCGAATATGGATCTGGGATCACATTGGATCCCTCGGCATTAAACATATCAGGATCTGGGATATTTGTGGCTCCCTCAGCTTATGTGTTTCTGGATCTGGTTTCCCATGTGGATCCCGGGACACAGGACACAGAGATCCAGATCTCAGCTGGATCCGGGATCCAGGCACATGTCTGGTTCTAATATTACAATGTCGTTTTCATCGACCCAAAATTATAATTTTCACGCCGCTTCGCGGCGTCACACTATGATAACCATCGTCATAACGAACCTATCATCATGGTCTTCGGTTCGCCTTTAAGTTGAATTTGATGAATAACATTTTTAGCTTCTTGCCCACTGCCTTTATTTCTGGGTTTATCAGGCAAACTCGTACAAATTTCGCGCCACTTGGTGGCGCTAAATAACAAGTACCTACCTACCATACTACTAATAACATACAAAACACAAATTGCTGCAAAGGCTTACATAAATACACACATGAAATGTGGGCACACTTTTCTTAGTTTTAACCGATCCCCCACTCACAAAATTCTGTTGACGCCCCTGGTGATGCTGCTACTTTCCTATATCATGGATAATAATTTAATTTAACATTTGTTACAGCGCTTATAAATGCACAAAAACATTGTAAAAGTCCCCAATGCGACGTATTGATGATAATGCATATTCAGAGCATTACTTTCCAAGTATTGAACCTTAAAAGATTACAAGCTGGTAAAGCTGATTCCAAATTTGTTGATCACTGTTCCCAAAGTTTATATGTCAGTTATGCCTAACTCACAGCTCCTAAAAATTAGTTTGAACCATGTCATACTGCATTACTTCCATCCTTGTGAAATTATTTTAATCCGTTTGGATATTGAACCTATTAGCATCTCTTGGAATAGGGAAGCGGGTCGAGTCCAAGATCTCTTGAGGCGCCCTGATAGGGGCATGAAAAGAATTAGAACAATAATGGGTGGTCAATAAATCAAAAGGCCTAATATCCCTTTTTTTTTTAGTTTTGCCACGCTAACCTTAGTTTTGAGCTCCCACCTATAATGGCCCCCCCCCCCCAACCGGCCGGCTGGATCCGCCAGTGCAAACGAACGGACATTGGGCAACTTTGTAAATATACCTCATCACATATTAGCGATCCCACATATCGGGAACATATGCGATGTGATTCCTGCAGTATTTACAAATGAATGAGATGATATGATTTTCGAGGAAATGTTGCATCTTTGACGTATCCTAAACGGATGGTGAAGTCTGCCACAAGTATTAAATAAACTGAATTAAAAACCATGCAATCGGTGAACCACCGACGGCCCCGCAGAGAATACGAAAGAGGCTGAGGCCAGAGGCCTTGATACTGACGGTGGGCCATGATCTCATGACATAGTGCTCAGGGACTTCTGGGCCTCTGTCTGAACCACAGTACGGGTACGCCGCACGCCGGGTCGCACCGAACTGTGCTCAGCATTCATTGCACCCCAGGACAGCATGATGCACCTCCCGTTCCGGTGAGGTGGACGGATCCTCTGCTCAGTATCCAGTGCTGACCCTGTCAGTACCGCTGTGTACCAGCCGCTCTATCTGATGTGCTGCGATGTCACGGTCCGCGGGATGTCCCAGTGACCCCTGTCGCTCCCCCTCCGTCCCCCTGTCGGCCCCCCTCCGTCTCCCGTCTCGGCAGCGCTCTCCGGCCCCGACCACCGCTCCATCACTGC
>VOPJ01005559.1:0-15624 GCA_014673585.1 Semibalanus balanoides
ACGATGTAGACGAGGTAGACGAGATAGACGAGGTAGACAGGGGTTGACAGGATTGGACGAGGTAAACGAGGTAGACGAGCTAGACGAGGTAGACGAGGTCGATAAGGTAGACGAGGTAGACGAGATATACGGGAGTAGACGTAACGAGTGTAGACGTAACGTAACGTAACGATAGTAGACGTAATAGAGTGGGTTGACGTGTACGACGGGGCTTGGCTCGATTTCCCTGAGCGCCTTTGTTAGAATACCTTTCGTCTAATAGCCCAATCAGACCAAAACTCTCCAAAGATTGGACAGAGCATCCATGGCGGATTATCCTCAGTGACGAGGGCAGATTAACACGTGCCCTGGAGATGGAGCAAAATCCTCCCACCCCTAAGGTTTTCCAAAAATAGCAGATAAATAGCGGCGCCCAGTGCCGCCGTTTTTTGCATAACTGTTCGAAAATCAAATAGTTCCATTGTGTGAAATCATCTCAAGTAATTGTGTTAAATCATCTCAGGAAATTATCTCAGATCAGATCAGGTTACGTGCCGACCCAACCTCCAAAATGTTTGCGGTCGTGCGAAAGCCACAGATTAAGGTCGATCCATTATTTCACACTGCAGGATTTCATGAGTTCATAAATAGCTTACAATTTGTGTATCTCGGATTTATTAAATCGTGCCTATGTTGGAATCAATTCCGTCACCAACACCGATGTCACCAAACACTTTTGTTGTCAATAACTCTCGACAGAATGAGGATAGAGAAACGAAAACGGTACTTACCACTACTTACCAGTGTGTTCTCTCGTCGTAAAACGTCCTCTTACATGCAAAATTACCTATTTGGGACTCCAATTGACATTAAACTGAGGTCAAATTTCCCAGTTGACCTAACCTGGCCAACATGAATATAATTGAAAGTGTCTACATACATGAACATAAAAGCGTCAAACGTATTTCTACATCTTTCTTGGGTAAAAAGTTATTTGCAAAAAACATACTTGCCCCCAAATATCCTTTTGACCTTGGATGAACTCTTGAGCAAAAACAGTTTAGCTGAGCTAAATTTTGAGAGCTAGTTGACGCTTGCCAATTTCGATTACAATATTTGTTCGTTCCTAGCTGTCATAATTCCCGAGATATGTGGGGTTTTCTGGAGCGAAGTCCTTAATCTGGAAATATGATGTTTGATGACCACCAGTGATTGTCATGGATCGGGTGCACCCATGGGTGCCCACTCAATTATTGCGATTGTCTAGGTTTGGTATGCATTTTCGCCTTTTAATGGGTACTGGGCGGGCAATTTTTTAGCAATGTCGCTAAGCGTTATTTTTACTTGAAAACAAGATGTTTGATAAAGTAAATAGGTTAATAAATGATATAGGACACTTAAGTAAAAAAAAAAAAAAAAAATGAGAGCAATAAAGCATGACAATTAACATGTCTTCACTTACTAATCATGACGCGACGCTCAGAATAGCCTTTGTAACATTGGAGACTGTTTTAACTGTCAAATACAAATACAAATATTGGTGTAAGATCTAAAAATCCCTAATCATGTTCGATCAAAAGCCTGATACAATATGACAATGTTGACCGAAAAGTGTTCGATGAGCCCAAATCCAAAGCAACACTCAGGTGCGTGATATTTTTTATCGTTGATAGTTCCTATGCAAGTTGTTATGCTAGGAAAATGGTTGCAAATTTTGTGAAAATAATTATCTGCTTGATCTGAATGAGCCTTACCGGGGCATGGGCCTCAATATTATGAATTTTAATGGGTATGGTCTGGGTCTGGGATTGGTGTTCATGGGCTTCGGCAGGGCTGGGCTTGGGGTTTGGGCACCCATGGATAATCTATGATGACCACTGGTGACCTTTAATATTGGCCCATGTCCTAAAACAAAATACTTGATCAACTTTCGATATAAGAACTTCGTATCGAAGCTATCCAACGCCGTGTTTTTCGCTTGTAGCTATGCTTGCATTTTTTAAGATATTTGGGAGGGCGAAATCAACCCCTCCATGGAGTGGAATTACTCAGAGAGGCCTCCAGGCTGCATGTCAAAGGATATCCGCAGTGACAGGGGAGTCTGTGGCAGATGAAACGCATCAGCAGTGACGAGGGATTCGATAGATAGATTAAATGTGCCCGCTGTGGCGAGGGAGTCGATGGCAGACTGCATGTACCCGCCGTGACAGGGTAGACAGATCACTGATTGTCTCTATCCCGCTGTAAGCCGGTACATAAGACCTGCGTGCAGTTGCTCGTGAGATTGGCTTCTGCTCATAGCAGCTGATGAGATATGACATACCTAGAACGTTATGCTTGGTGATTTTTAGTCTGGCTTTTACTTGACATACAGTATTTTGTCTTTCGTTTTCTGGCTGCTGACTGGCTTCCGTTGGTATGCTGATCTGAATACAATATTGTCACACTTCTAGCTACACTGAGATTTTTTTTTAGTCAATAATTCAATGCTTTGCCTCAGGTTGTCAGTTCAACTCATGACAGTAATCAACTTGTTGGTACCTTGTCTATGTTTGGTGTGAATGTGATTATCGTTTGTCTATATTACTCTTTTCTTTCGCTGATCAAGATTTGGATGGCCAGAATGCGTATTTTGGCCACCCCAAATATATCCGCAGCGGGCCACTGCGAAAATGCCTAAAGCTTTAACTCAAGAACCTGGGGTCAGATCAAGCTAATATTGCCACAGCTGAATTCAGAACTCAAGGTAACCCTCTTGATCAATTTTGAATACAAAACAGGGTGTAATTCGGGAGAACAAAATGTCGAAATGTCGCGGAATGCCCCATATGAGCAGATGTTTTGGCGTGCCACTACTGTTCTTGTGGCAACTGCTGTTCTATGACGATGTGAGTTTGCTGATTTCCATTTTATAGAGCATTTAAATGTCGGGTGTTGGACATGAATTACATTACAAGATGTCATTTACACAGAGCACTGTCAAAAGTTACTTTGCATATCACAATGATAATGCACAAGCTTAACTAGTCTCGATGAAAGTTTCTGTTGAGTTTTGACTGGCGTGTGCTTGTCATTTTGTGATTTTTGCTGTGTGACGTTGTGCGTGTGTGCGTGTGTGCGTGTCCGTTCGCCTATTGTTTGGGTCATGTTCAACCACATTACCGTCGATTCTATATACTTACGAGCAGCGTCAGATATGACCATAGCAGTGTGAGTGTTTGCGGATTGTTCTTCCATTTATGGGATACGTGTGCGAGGTTCGTATTTGTAGTTATTGTTATGATATAGATTGATGGATGCGTATTGACAGCGCTGGGCTTGAGTGAATACACAACTATTTTGTCAGGATCATTCGACTTTGGCTCTATATTTGTTTGGACTATACTAGAGTTGTGATGTTATCCTAGAGGTATGTTGATAAGTCAGTAAGTCACATGTGGATAACTTTTCTCTGATAGTAGTGCAGAGAGCTCATTCGTAGTAGCTTACAATTCAACTCGTCGAGCTGGAGTATATCAGTATTCAATCCAGCAAAACAGCGCCTTCCATGTTAATTTTTACTACAGCCTGATCCGAGGTCGATAGTGCCCCCACGGATCTGACTACCCGTGCTACAACGTAGTGTCTCACCGAGCCTGGAGAATCGTCTCTCCCAAAATCCACTTTTCTCTCAATACAGTGGTTGCCCGTCACCACAAGCACTGCGCAGGGAGACTCAACTGGGCCGGTTCCCACAGGGGGAGACCGTTATAGAATGACCCAAGCCTTTGAACTTGATCTGTCACGGCACCAGTAAAGCCCTGTAGCCATCCTGCCGGGCGGTCAAGGTAGATAGACAACGGCTTGGGGCGGGCACGAGAGTCACGGTAACGGACAACGGCAGAGGGAGCGGAGCGGCACAGAGGTCACGGTAGGACACGGGAGCGGGAGCGGGGCGGCACGAGAGGTCACGGTAAGGACACGGGTAGCGGGACGGGGCGGCACGAGAGGTCACGGTAACGGACTACGGGAGCGGGAACGGGGCGGCCACGAGAGGTCACGGTACGGAACAACCGGGCGCGGGAACGGGGCGGGGCGGCACGAGAAGCACGGTACAAACACGGGAGGCGGGAACGGGGCGGTCACGCCGGCTCTAGAGGTCACGGTACGGACACGAGCGGGAACGGGGCGGCACGAGAGGTCACGGTACGGACGGGGAGCGGGAACGGGGCGGCACGAAGGTACGGTACGGACCACGGGAGCGGGGAACGGGGCGGGCAACGAGAGGTCACGGTAACGGACACGGAGCGGGAACGGGGCGGGCATCGAGAGTCACGGTAACGCACGGGGCGGACGGGGCGGGGCAAAACGAGAGGTCACGGTACGGACACGGGAGCGGGAACGGGCGGCACGACGAGGTCACGGTAAGGACACGCGGAGCGGGAACGGGCGGCACGAGAGGTCACGGTACGCGACCGCTTGGACTAAATACGCAGCTGGCGACCATATTTTGGGAGAGCGCTGGTATACCGATGGAGCGGGAACGGGCGGCACGAGAGGTCACGGTAAGGACACGGGAGCGGGAACGGGGCGGCACGAGAGGTCACGGTACGGACACGGGAAGCGGGAACGGGGCGGCAGCTACAGAGGTCACCGGTACGGCGGACACGGGAAGCGGGAACGGGCGGCACGAGAGGTCACGGTACAAACAACGGGAAAGCGGGACGGGGGCGGCAACGAATAGTCACGGTACGGACCAACGGAGCTGGGACGGGGCGGCACCGAGAGGTCACGGTACGGACACGGAGCGGGAACGGGGCGGCACGAGAGGTCACGGGTAACAAACACGGGAGCGAACGGGGCGGCACGATAGGTCAGGTAACGAGACAACGGGAGCGGGAACGGGGCGGCACGAGAGGTCACGGTACGGACACGGGGAGCGGGGAAACGGGGCGGCACGGAAGTTCACGGTAAACGGACACTGGCAGTGTAGAGTACGTGCCGGACACATTGAGCAAGTCGGTCTATGACGAGATAACCTGCGATGTGTGGTGGAGTGTGCATAGAATGGACCCCAGACAATGCTATAACTTGGAAACGCATGGCGTAGGTAAAGGAATTATGTAGTACAGTGCTGAATACCGATGACCCCCGCCTGCCTCTCGGGCACGTTCTTACCTGTTCTGACCCTATCTGACCCAATCTGACCCCATCTCAACCCATCTCACCTAATCTGAACCAATCTGACCCCATCTGACCCCATCTGACCCCATCTGACCCCATCTGACCTCATCTGACCTCATCTGACCCCGTCTGAACCCATCTGACCCCATCTGACCCCATCTGACCCCATCTGACCCCATCTGACCCATCTGACCCCTCTGACGTCATCTGATCAAACACCGGGTTTGCCAGCTTCGAGCGCGTCATAAAAGGGTCCATCTGCGGTCGAACGCCGCCATTTATGGAGATAGCCACAGGCGATATGACGTCACAGCTACCAGGCGGACAGACTGCGCGTCTCTCCTGAAGAGTGCTATCGGCCCGAGGTTATGGGGTATGGCCGACAGGGAAGACCGAACGGGCGCCGCTCTGACAGAGAGGGAGGTGGGCACGTCGACAGAGGCACGCTCTGACAAAGGGAGGTGGG
This sequence comes from Semibalanus balanoides, assembly GCA_014673585.1. Classification (NCBI taxonomy): domain Eukaryota; kingdom Metazoa; phylum Arthropoda; class Thecostraca; order Balanomorpha; family Balanidae; genus Semibalanus; species Semibalanus balanoides. Next base: position 5,609 of record VOPJ01005559.1, read on the forward strand.
CACGTCGACAAAGGCGCGCTCTGATAGAGGGAGGTGGGCATGTCGACAGGGGCGCGCTCTGAGAGAGGGAGGTGGGCAAGGCGACAGAGGCGCGCTCTGAGAGAGGGAGCTGGGCAAGACGACAGAGGCGCGCTCTGACAAAGGGAGGTGGGCAAGTCGACAGAGGCGCGCTCTGAGAGAGGGAGGTGGGCAAGGGCGACAGAGGCGCGCTCTGAGAAGGGAGGTGGGCAAGGCGAACAATGAGGCGCGCTTTCTGACAAGAAGAGGTGGGCAAGGGAGACAGAGGGCGCGCTCTGAGAGAGGGAGGTGGGCAAGTCCGACCAGAAGGCCGCGCTCTGACAAAGGGAGGTGGGCAGGCGACAGAGGCGCGCTCCTGACAAGGGAGGTGGGCAAGGCAACAGAGCGCGCCTGACAAGGAGGTGGCACCTGACAGAGGCGCAGCTCATGAGAGAGGGAGGTGAAGGCGACAAGGCGCGCTCTGAGGAGAGGGAGGTGGGAGGGCAAGGCGAACAGGGCCGCGGCTCTGATAGAGGAGTGGCAAGTAAGGCGACAGAGGCGCGCTCTGAGAGAGGGAGGTGGGCACATCGACAGAGGCCGCTCTGAGAGAGGGAGGGTCGGGCAGTCGACAGAGGCGCGCTCTGATAGAGGGAGGTTGGCAAGGCGAACAGAGGCGCGCTCCTGAGAGAGGGAGGTGGGCAAGGCGACAGAGGCGCGCTCTGAGAGAGGGAGGTGGGCAAGGCGACAGAGGCGCGCTCTGACAAAGGGAGGTGGGCAAGGCGACAGAGACTTGGAGGAAACTGGGAGAGACTTGAGGAGAAAAGTTTCTGACCAGATTCTTAGAACAGCACACAGGAGTGTTCGTCATATATTGCCACCACTATAAACCATATGATTCCAGATGTTCATAAATAAATGATTTTCAGTATTGTGTCTCACGTTATCACGTCACATTTATGAAAATTGTATAGGAATTTTCGTTTTGAACAGGATTGGTGAGATGATGATGATGAAAAATACAAATGGTGAAATGGCAGAAGCAGCTCATAGTAAAAGGAGCGAAACTGCTACTGCTATCACATATCTACAGGCATACTTGTCCACATATCTACATTTTAGTATTTTAATTTGATTAAAATATGAGGTAAGTTATCTATTAGTATCAGTCTTTTTATGGGTTTACTATGAGTACTCTCTATGACTGTTTGAGAGTGTTATTTGATAATATTTCGAGAAGGTTTGTACCGTGTGATTTGATTATCTAGGAGTTCCCTTGGTGGCCTACTGCATTATGTAGTGCTACCTCACCTCATATGTAACGTGTGTCGTCTGATGAAGATGTACGTGAACTCAAATTAATTGCTGTTACGTGCGGCGAAGCACTAATTTAATTACAAGACGTTACGTGTATTCCTTAATGGTTTCTAGTCATTGTTTTCGTGCTTAATGCAATCTTCTCTTGACATACATAATATAACCCGCGCCACGTGCCGGGGCACGGGTCTAGCCGCACCCCCCTATTGTTTATGGAAGAAAAACAAATGGTAACACACAGCGCCACCATTTTTTGACACAGGTGTTTGAGCATTTTGAGACCAACAACATTAAGTGAGCGCCAACATTTTGTATTTTTTAGCGCGGGTTATTTCAGGTCAGGTCACCAGGCCAGGTCACGTGACCCCACCTCCAAAAGGCTTTGGGTCGTACCACAGCCAAAGTTTTGGCAGATTGGTTTTGTGCTTACTTGCATAATTGTATATGGTCATAGTTACCTACAATTCACTCATCTCGGATTTCTTATATCTGTTACCTAAGAATTAAGATTGGGCCAATTCCATGACCTCTCATTATAAGTCAATCTGTAAACATTAAAATGATTGTTATTTCGATAATGCGCATGCTATCAGTTTAATTCCTTCTGGATCATGTTATTATATGTGGGTCATTCTTGAAGATATAGATGCAATTTTTGGTCCTTGACTACTACAGGGTCAGCCAAGGTCATGCAATGTGCCCAGCCCTTGTTTGACGATTACTCTCGACGGTATTAAGATAGAGAGGTGAAACCAGCACAATTGTGTTTGTTTCATCGAGACACATCCCCCAATTTGCAGTATAACCTACTTGGGGCACTACTTGACCTTGACCTGAGGTCAAATTGCTAACTTGACCTGAACTGGACACAATGAATATGATTGTAAGCACCTTGACAACAAAAGAAAATAAAAAAACACGATGACGTCAGAGTTATTTCCGTATGTTAATTAGGTAAAAAGGTGCAAAGCTATTTCCGAAAAATAGTTTGGCCAATAATAGTCTTAATGAACTTTGAAGGCTTTTGGATCCTAAAATATTGACCTGAGATAAAATCTGAGGATACCGTGGCAAATAAATTTTATATATTTGTTTTCCGTTTGTTCTTATCATAGTTACCAATTTATTTTGGGGTTTCTGGAGCAAAGTCCTTAAACTGGGATTTTTTACTTTGATGACCTCTGGTGACCTCAATATTGGCCCGAGTCTACAAAAGACTATAATAATTTCAAAGTAATCTTTGACGAAAATCGAAAAACGTTTTTGTTTTTTCTCTACGTCTCCTAGGAGCCGATTTCAAAGGGCGCCCCCCCTCCCCCCTCCCGCGGCACGGCGAAGCCATGGCGCCTAGCACCGGCATGGCGTAGGGATGATGCAGCAAACGATATGTATGTCCTTTGCCACTGATATAGCGATGTGAGCTACACCCACACGTACCCAAAAAATTGCAATTCGTTAACAAGCTACGGAGTTGACCGCTGCCATGCACAGCTCTGTGATGGAATGAGATGGGGTTAGTCGTTACAGACAGTGTTCTCACGCCTCACGCTCTCACGCCAGACTTACTCAGTGTCCAGCTGATTAACTGCAACAGAGTAACGTCGCCACAGGGACACAGGACTCTCTGGCCGGGACGGCCAGAGGCCTATCGATAGCCTGCTTGACTTACGGAATACTTGTCAGACTTGTCTGTTATACTCGGTACTTCAGGTAGCCCCACAATAGAATATACAGGCTTTGGCTATTGGCTAAGTCCTGGGAGTAATATTAGCTGACGATGGTTGGCCTTCTTCAGGGAAATAAACCTCGTATCTAATTTTTCTTGTAGCTAGTTAAATCTAAGGCGTTTAATGCTATTTCGCTCCAGCCTCCAGCCTGTTTAAATAATTGATTATGCAAATGAACAATGTGCCTCTGCTTCGCACAACCCAGCATCAATACTTCTCACCAGTACCAGTCAGCGTGGAAATAAAGGAAAATAGGTAACAGTATTTTGTTCTTGCACGAACCCTGCAATTGTGTTTTCTTATGTTGTGTCAATACCGCCACCGTCTGCAAAGACGACCCTGAGCGCGCCACCATTATTGCAACACACTCGCAGCAATATATTCCAGATATTCGTTAACCCTATTCCCTGCAGGCGGCCAGAATTACGTTAACCTGCGGGGGGGCAGATTCCGCCCCCCCAGAGATCTCGAGAACCGCTTTGCCGATTTCGATGGAACAAACACCATTCGACTCGTCGTGACGAAATCTTTCTTTTTGGATACAGAAATTACTTTTTTGCTCTACAATGGGGGGCCAGGGGGCAAAAAATACGAAAATTTAGGGTGTTTTTTAAAAGGTCATTGTGGCCATTTTGTTGATTTGAGCCGATTTGCAGTGCAAAAAACGTTTTTATGAGGTCCCATTTCATGTTTTCAATGTGTGCGAGTGGACAAGTACAGAAACGAAAATCATAGGCGCACTTCAGGGGAAAAAATGGGGAGGAATTTTTGATGAAAAATATGTGCTTTTCCCTTAGGGTCTGGGAACGGGAACGTCACATGTGGGGCTTGTTTGCTTGTTAGATTTGTTAAATGTAACACATTGCGCATAGGCGGATTAAGGTAGACAACGTGGGGGGCACCATGTGGCGGAACGCCTTTTATCATCTTGCCTTATTTGAAGTTTGGGCCTAAATTGACGGAGAGATATCGCCTCCCAATTTATTGTACCTGAGTGGCCTCTTGGCCCAATATGTATACAATATTATGTGTACAAAAGCATCGACTTAGTTTCTGACGCTTTTATTCCACCGCGCGCAAGCTTACGAAGGAAGTATGCGCCGCACACCCGCATTCCGAAACGACCTCCCGAAAACATGACCCTGGAGCCGCCTCTGCTGGGCCGATTTTGTCAAAATTTTCATAGAACATGCGTCATTCATATTTAGGAAAAGTCCGAAAATTTCAAGACGATAGACGTAATGGTTCATAAGCGGCGGGCGAAAAACTTCCGGGGGGGGCAGAATCTGCCCCCCCGCAGGGGATAGGGTTAATCTATCCAAATAACGACCACACAAAACATTTCATTACCACAAGTTAATTAAACAGAAAAACATATCCAGGAGCTCCACTTTCCTTTGAAATAAAATTAGCGCTCTACTACACTTAAACCCGCGCACTGCAGGGGGTTCGCGCCGAACACGAACTGGCCAGGGGGGGTTTGATCCGCCCACGTGAGATTCTCCAACTACGCGAACGTAGCGACAAGCGGAAAAGGGCCATTAGATGACTCTAAGGCAAAGCTCTATCGAAAGTAATTTCAGTCTTTTCTTCTTGGATCAGGTACATTGAGGTCACCAGTGGTCACCAAGGTCAGATTTTTCCGGTTTTAGGAAACTCTTTTTAGGATCGTTTTCAACAAGAAACCCCCGAATTATCCTCGGAAACTATGAAGCTAGGGCAAACAATTAGAGACGCAATCGATAGTTATTGAAATTTGTCAATCGAAGTATGTCCCTCAAAATGAATCTCAGATAAATAGTTTCAGGCTCCAGAGGTCAATTGAAACGGTCAAAATACTGTTTTTTAGCCAAAACAGTTTTTCGTGAATTAGCATGTCAGCTAAGAAACGAATAGGGAAACCATTTTGACGCCATTGTGTTTTGTCTCATTAATGCAACTTTCTAAAATATACACGGGGACCTGGTAAGGTCAATTTCAAAATTTTGACCATCGCAGGCTCAAAGGTCATTTGGTGACCCAGGTAGGGTCATGTTGCATATGGGGGCAACGCGGCTAGACGAGATACGTAACACATTGGTGTCAACTTATCGTCTCTGATCTCTTTTGTATAAAAGAGTTATTAAGCAAATAATTGCTGAATGACCTCAGATGACCTTCAGATGACCTGTAGAGATCAACTGAGCTAACATATATTGCACCTTGATCATTCAGAATGAGCTAAAATAGCATGATTCCTGAAAGAATTAGCCTGATCCAATGAATGTTTACTGAAAAGGGAAGCCTTCTTGTTTATTTTCCACCCTCATCGTTATTAACTGGGGAGGTCAAGGAAATTGACCTGACCTTTGGTCACCGATACGAAAAATCCGAGATAATCGAATGTAGGTACTGATATTCTATGAAATTGCAAGTGTTCAAAATTTTTCGCCAAAAAAAGATGTGGCTTTTGGCTACGAAACGCAACATTTTTTTTAAGGTGAGGTCACTTCGACATGGACTGTGACCATGACTGAGATGGACCTGAAGTCATAAACGTTTTCCAAAGTGTGGGGTATATTGAGATGCCCAAACAGGTGTATACGAAATTTGGCTGGCGGCTGCGCGCCGCCGTTTTTTCCGCTACTCCAGAAAACCTGAGGGGGACGGAAATTCACCCCCCTGCAGTGCAGCGGGTATTAACAGAGAGAAGCACCAAATTAGGTCGTTGTAACACTTAATTATAAGTTTGCGTAAGCTGTGACAAGCCCACTGCATATTCCAAGAAGCTAACGTCTAACCTACTTACAGGACTAACATTGCATCGTACAGGCTCTCGAAACGTTCTCAACTGGCATTTTCGCAATATTCTCTCCAAATGGTGTCAAACCCGCATTTTTACAATAATCTCACGATATACTCATATTTGTTTAAACTTGCTTAGCTCGTCTTAAAACATCAATGTAACTCAATTGACTGGCATATTTCTGTAATAAACTTAAACATTTTTTTTGTCTATTTCAATGCATAGTATTGTAATGCCCTTGTTATATACCTATGTATTGACATATAATATCATCATACCATGGATTGTCGTGGTAGCATGCACCTATTACTTCCAACGTAATTTGAAAACAAATAATTCAAAACAATGTACAATTATGTGAAAGTTGAAGTTCCCTGCCTTGACAAAGACTTCTTCTTGACGATGCTGATTGCTGAAGAAAAGTGATTATGATTTATAGAGCTCATTTCAGGTAGACTTCAAATGGCTGAAATGAATGACATACTTCAAATGGCACATAAACGCGGTGTGATTACAGTAATGTAAAGCCCATGATTTTACAATTCCGGTAAAGATATAGACCAGCCTGCCCTGGAGAGCATTCCTCAAACTGGACTTAAATTGCAAATAAATGAAAAAGTTTGAAATAGAAACATCCCTGTTCGGAGTCATCCAGCCTGAGCCAGGTTTCGAACGAGTTTAAGACTCCTTTCTTTTAACCTTCACCCTATTCCTGCGGCGGGCCAGATTTACGTAACCTGCGGGGGGCAGATATTATTCCACCCCAGAGATCTCGGGAACGCCTCGGCCCCGATTTGATGGGACAAACACCATCCAATTTGTCGTGACGATATTTGTTGGACACCTATTTTGTTGTTCAAAAATGGTTGGCCAGGGGGCAAAAAATACGATATTTTTTAGTGTTTCTTAAAAAGGTCATTGTGGCCATGTGATTCGACCGATTGTCATGCACAGAAAGTTTTTGAGCTTCCAATGTCACGGTCTTTAGTATATTAAAGGGACAAGTACAAAAATGAAAAATCATTGCGTACACAGAGATTAAAAATTGAGGAACTTTTGGATAAAAATGTGTGCTGTTCGTGAGTGTTTGGGGGCGATAGGAACATCACATGTGGGCTTTGTTGCTGCAATTTGCTAAATGCAATATATTGTGCATAGGTGGATTCAGGTAAACAACGTGAGGGGCACCATGTGCGGAACGCCTTTTATCATCTTACTTATTTGAAGTTGGGCCTGAATTGACGAAGGATATCGTCTCCCATTTTATTTACCTGAGTGCGCCTATGCCCCAAAATATGTATAATCCAATTATGTATGATGTATATAGCAGTGACTTAGCTTCTGACGCTTTTATTCTATTCCACATATATGCTACGAAGGAATATGCGTCGCACAAACTGCATCGTAACGACTCCCCAAAACAATGACCCTGAGCCGCCCTCTAGGCCGGGAGCCGATGTGTCCAAAATTGACAGAACACGCGTCATTCATATTTAGGAAAAGTCCGAAAGTTTCAAGACGATAGACGTAACAGTTCAGAAATGGCGGGCGAAAAACTACCGGGGGCAGATTCTGCCCCCCGCAGGGAATAGGGGTACTGAATCATGCAAATTCAAGGTAAGATGCCCAAGTTTCTGGTGTAGCGACAATTAAATAAGAATTTTGAGAAAAAATCATATTTATTTAATACCTGGATCATGGATGGCAATGTCTCTGAGAACAAAAAATGTATCTACGTAAAGCCAAAATAATAAAAAAACGAGCTAAAAGAAAACAACTTCATAGTAATAATTCTCTTTTTAATAGGGGTCTATCGGTCACCGATCGCACGGCTGGGTTTGCTCTTGAACTGAATCATCATTCATCCATAAACACTTTTTATCTTAAGGTCATAAACGAAAGGGTGCTTTATGCATTCGAGCCTTGTAATACATAGCATAATTGTTGTTATTTTTCTCAAAGTAGCAAAAGCTCCTAGTTTCAATCTCCTTACAAGTCTTGGAAGTCTTCCGAGGAATACGATACCGAGGAAGTCAAGTCTACCGATGAATCGATCAAACTTTGAACTGAGAGCAACACCACTTTTACTGTGCTCACAACCTTTCCTCACATCTCACACTCTCACACTCGCACACCATTCCACAACTTTTCCGGTCAACTGCTCGTCCTATGACTCCGGAGAAAGCCTCAAAACCCTCGCTTTCAGTACGCCATCACCACTCCAGTCAGCTGCTTGTGCGCTTGGGCCCCGACCCAAGACGTCGCCACATAGCCTAGTAGCTGCAGCGCCCGTATCTCTCGCCTGTACAGCGTCAGATCGATCTCTGCGTCTGGAGGGGAGGGCGGGGGGAGTGGGTACAACTGCGTGTCCGTGTAAAGGGAGGGGAGGGCGGGGTACAACTGCGGTCCAGTGTAGAAACGGGAGGAGGGGGGTACGACTGCGTGTCAGTGTAGAAGGGAGGGGAGGGGGAACGACTGCGTGTCCGTGTAGAAGGGAGGGAGGGGGGAGTACGACTGCATGTCCGTGTAGAGAAGGGGAGGGAGTACGACTGCGTGGTCCGTGTAGAAAGGGAGGGGAGGGGGGATACGTGCCGCTGGCCGTTTCGCCCCTAATAGCTAAGAGCTTTGATAAAAAACGATCGTATTTTAATTGTGACCAGAATGAAGCCATAGTTACGAATTTTAAGGTTCTGTGATCCATTAGGTGACTCTCTGATGTCATCAAATATGATTTGTGTAAAATAAAAACTAACACCATTCGAGCTAAAGTCGTAAATTAACATCTTATTATGATAAATGCCCGTGCCAAATTTGAAATCAGCGCAACAAAATGTCCTACTCACAGCCAAATTTAAAAAATGGTCATGTCAGGTCAGCTGAGGTAAGTGACGTTGGTTGGCCTGTGGAAGTGCATGGCACCAAAGGAACATATTCTTCTGTAAACTGGGTACCATATTTGAAATATGTGTCACAAAATGTCCTAGAAACTGCCAGAAGCCAAAAAAGTAATATGAGGTCATCGAAGGTCAGTGACCTCAGCTGACCTCTAAAGAAGTCTGTGCAGGTCACAATCTCAGCGGAAACCACTACTGTCACCTGGAGGCTGAAAACACCTGTGCGTATGCGTCTCAACAACAAACACTCGGAAACTACACAAGTTACAAGTATTGATAATACGGAGTACGGGACGCCATTTGCGCCTGACATGACATTGAGAAACAGTTCAAAAGTCATAGTGAGTGGGAAGTTGAAGTTCAAAATTTGCAAGTATGTTTCAATTTGTTCACAAACTGAAAACCATTAATTTAATTGCAATCGGTTGATAGCTTCGGAGTTACCTATTCTTGAAAAACCGAGAGGGGCTGCATCCATCCCCCTCCCACCTCTACACTAGCGAGGGTTTAACCCAACCCATCATCGCCGGTGTCTGGAATCCCTGAACAGCCAGCTGACGCGGAGTAAATATAGTGCCCGTCGTCTCTGAGCGACTTCAGTGTTCGTGCGCTGTGCTGTCAGCCCTGCGCGCTCAGACACTCCCGTAATTGAACTTCCAGAAATCGGCTCCGGCCGCTGGGAGCTCGATCAGTGTCTGCCCATGGCCGCGTGTGATCGAGCCGGCTGGCCAACTGGTGCCCCCAGACGGTGCCACGTGGCACGTGCCCTCCCTCTTCCTCCCACCTCCGCGCTCTCCAGCGCTCTGTCGCCAGCCGCATTAATCCTTTGTCGCCTGCGGGGCTAATTTAAAGCCGAGGAGAGGATGTTGCCCGGGGCGGTGGCCTGCATCGGAGACATGGACGTCGGAGACGGCTGCAGCTTTGTCCGGGCTCGGTCGCAGCCGTCAGCTGCAAGTAAGTGGATGTCGTTCCGCTGTCTGGCGCCAGGGCTGCGGTCGTCACTGGCGCGCGGTTAAAGGGCAGTGGCTGAGATGTGTTAACGACTCACGCGGCGTATTCACTGCGGTTTGGAGGTTGGATGAACAGTGCGCTAGAGAGCCGTTGTTTATTGACTGTGTGACGCTGCCCTCTGGCGATATTCGAGCTGAGGAAATCGTGGACAATTTCAATTCATTTCTTTGAGTCATACACATCACCGACGGGCATGACAACCACGGACAGCTGAAGTCGATAACAAGATGGAATGCTACAAGTCAATACCAACTGCATTCAAGGCGTGCATTGGCTTGAAGTGGCTTA
>VOPJ01005560.1:0-15618 GCA_014673585.1 Semibalanus balanoides
TATACGAAAGTCACGCAACATATCTTTTATTGGTTATTTACACGTTAAACGTTATAGAAGCACCCATTTTCACAACCTTACATCACAAGGTCAAGGTCAAGGTCATGTCACAAAAGTTAAAATTTGAAATTGATCAATAAAAAGGCGTGTTTATAGATCAATTTTGTCTCAAAAATAGAGTATCGACATTTATTGTTCTGTATCTGATCACTAAAAGCAAAAAAAGTCAATTAAAATTATGTCATGAGTTTCTTACACTTGAATGTCATAAGTCAGTCAAAAATTAATATGTTGCTTTGTAATTTGGTTTGGATAGGTATATTTATAGATAGTATCTTCCTTATTTGTTTCTCTAATGTGTATGTATTTCGTGTTTTATATTTTTACAAAAACATGTGTCAATTTTCACACAAAAAGTTTTTATCATAGGTATTCGGGGTGAAAACCACATACTTTTCATGTTCTAAGATAACCATTTCAACTACAGTGTAATTTCTTTTTTTGAATTGTGAACTTGCAAATTTTATCAAAGCTCACCTTTCTAAATGTTTTCAAACATTTATCATCTTCCTTCAAACATTGCATGACATGACGTCAATAAAACGTCATCATCTCCCAAAGTACTGCATCAATTTATTGCAAATTCTACGTCAATATCTATCATAATTTTCAAGTTATTGATAAAAAGCGGGGCGCGGGTTCAGGGGCGGATCCAGGAGGGGGCACCGGGAATAGCAGCCCTTCCCCTCAATGGAAAGTAGCGCCCCTGCGCAGAAGACGCAATCTGGTCGCCGCAGGCGACCCCAAACCCATGGAGGGCGACCCAAAATCATGGAGGGCGCGTTCCTAAACCCATGGAGGACGCTCCTAGAACCCATGTAGCCCCCCCCCCCCCGATTCTCCTTACCATATCTGATCATATCCTTGCCGCTACTGACCACCAGGAACTTACTCTCCTCTGCCTCCTTGATCTTTCCAAATGCTTTTATGTGATTGACCACACAAAGCTTCCTTTCCATTCTTCAAGCCTATTTCCTAATCGATCCTACTGTTTTTCTTCTACCTCCGTGGTCCATACCCAATCTGTTTGTACTGCTGACGGGCGTGGGCAACCGGCAACCTTTCAAGACCCCAGCCCAATCCCATCGGGTGTATTTCAAGGTATCCCTCTCTGGGCCCACTCCTCTTCCAGGATCTTTGGGGGCTAACGACCCTGTCGCTGTTTGGCCCCTGAACTGCCGCACGGGTGGTGCAGTACGCTGGGATGATACCCAAGTTTTGATATCTGGCAACAGAAGGCTCCCTCCCGCAGCTCATGCTCAATGGAACGACTTTAAGAATTCCTTGGACGTCTGGTTCCATTCCCACGGTCTGAAAGTAAAACACAAGTAAAAACGGAACTTATTGTCTGTTGGTTCCCGTCAAAATTGTCCGTGGCATGGCTCCCATTACTGTTTCGGTTTTCCGCGAGAATGCAGTGCGTGAGGGCCCCCACCGTGAGGAACCTTGCGTAAGTTGTTCGGACGAAGGTACCTCACACCTGGGACTCTCACGTTTCTGCCCCTATGTCAAAAAATGCAACGGTATCCTCATCGGGGCCTGTCTCCACGTGGGGGCGTCACCAAGATCCACCTGACCTTCTGCCCACGCCTGGTCATGCCTTGTCCTCTCACACGTTCGGTACTGCCTTGCCCGTTTATGGCAACGGGTCGGAGAAAAACACACAACGCCTCCAAAAAAATCAGAACTTTGCGATGCGCGTGTCTCCGGCCCGTCGCAAATTTGAATCATATATCGGACCGTGAGTGAGGAACTGGCTGGCCTACTGCACGTCAGCTCTAACAACAGGCACTCCCTATTGTTTGCCTTCACAAATACGAGTAAACCCTGGCGAAACTGCAAGCTCCTTGCCTCGGCATATTCAAGGCCAACTTTTCTCTTCGCTCCCGCTCTACTCGTCAGGGAACTGATCTGGCTCTCCCGCGTTGAGGACGGAGGGCGGGTAGCGGCGCCTCCTTACAGCAATCGCGAAACTATACAACTCTTACCTCTGGAAACATCCGAACTCGTCGCTCGCGTCCTTTTTAAGAATGTACTGGCAATAATTTACTGGGAGTGGGGCCGGACTGGATGAATGTGTAGTGTGGTATGAAATGTGTGCTCTTTATGTTTTGCCTGTGGCTTTTTTATGTTTTGCCTGCGTGAATCTGCTTACGAGTGCCTTTTAACATGTCTCACCTTTTAACGTTATCGACTCGACACTCGGAATAGCCATTTTATGTTAGAGAGTGTTTTAAATGTCAATACATACATACATACATACATTCCGACTCCGAGGAGTGTACCCCGACACCCAAAAGGTATCACGATAAATATTGTAAACCCCTAGAACATCGATTTTTGTGCAAATTGCAAATAAAAAACGTCAAAAGAAAGAAAATAACATTCTCTTCAAAAAAATTATATTGGATATGCGTAATTTAGGGTATTTAACCCCTACAAATAAATAAAAACATACATGACGCCTCCCCAGATGCCAAAAAATGCGTCCCCGGGCCAGCAACAACCCTTACTGAAAATCCTGTATCCGCCACTGCGCGGGTTAACCCGCACCCCGCTGCGGTATTCAGCCGAACACGCCTTGCTATGGGGAGGCAGATTTTGCCCCCTCATTATCTTCCGAACAAATAACCACAGCGAGACGAGCAAGGCGGCAATCGAAAGCTTAAAGTGAGACGCATCCAAAGCATTCATGACATTGTCAAAATAAGGTCACATGTCAGCTCACATTCAGGTCAAAGGATCCAGGGACATTTTGGTGTTATCGTCTCGATCGTCTCGATGTGTCTCACTGGGAATGGCACTGGGCACTGGTAATGACAAAATATATATATATATATATATATATATATATATTTGATTTTTTTAACCATACTTTCCATCAAAAAGCCTTATTCTTGAGCCTATTAGCACACAAAGTGCTCTCAAAGGTACAAATGCATCTCACACTTCAGCGTAAGTGGATTTATAAGCAAAGGTTAAGCTCAGGTCACAAAAGGTCACTATATGCAAGAGATCTACGAAAGTCATGCGACACATGCTTATGGGTTATTTTACACGTATGATTCGATAGTAGCATCTATTTTCACAACCTGACATCAAATTAAGAGAAGATCAGGTCAAAGTCATTATTTGAAATGGGTTAATCTAGATAAAAAGGCATGCTTCTTGAACAGTTTTGTCTAAAAAAATACAGCGGTTGCAATTTATTGTTTGTATCTGGAAAAAGGAATAAATATAGTAATGGGCATGGTGGGGAGACTTCGCACTCTATGTTGCAGCCCAAGCACGCGCACTGGAAAGGGGTATGCCACTAACGCGCACTGGAGGGGGGGCTTTAGTGCTTCCTCCCCTCCCCATTGAGATATCAGAAAGTATGACAGCTAGAACATTCAAACTTACAGGGTAGGTAGGTGCTGCAATGATCTACATTATCAAAAGTTTTGGTGACCTTAGGCGAATATCTTAAAGGTCAAACAAGGTCACGAATGTCAAATCGGGCAAAATGTCACCATTTTGGGGATGTGACCACTGAGACGTCACAGGTAAACAGTAATGTGTCTGAAGTTCTGTTTGAGGATGAACATTGACATTGTCTACCAAATTGCGTTTGAATCGACCCGATCTGACAGTTGGTTCCGAAGATATCGCTTCGCCGACCTCGATTATGGCCGCCATTTTAGAATGCAAATCCATATAACGCAAAAATGTACCGACCGATTTCGATTTTTTACGTCAAACGATCCGCCTTTGTCATACCGTAAATGTCGCACAAACACCACCGCCCTGTGCCACTTCGTCTGTTAGATATTCACGAAAAACATGTGGGGGCATAAAAGTCCCCCTCCAGTGCGCCTGCTAGGGGTACAACCAGGGGGTAGAGGGGGTACGTTCCCCCCATCGGCCCGACTTTCACTCTAAAAAATTATCGGCGACGTCCCTGTTTGCGAATTTTTAGGGGTCCTGCTAAATATAGGGGTTTAAATCCGGAAATATTTTTGCGACATTTTTTCAGAAGGGGGCCTTTGCCGAGGGGGCCTCTGGAGATGCCGTGTCCCACCTTGGCGAAGGTCTGACTGCGCCCCTGTGCAGCCTAATAAATGTTACTAAATAAATGTTACGCACTTTTCATCAAAACTTAATATTTCATTTTACTTGTTTCTGGTTTGTCAGTTCTGCTATGCTTATCGTATCTTGTTTCAAATTGGTGTAATGTTCTTGAACTTTGGATTTCTCCTTTGACTAGGTATTCCATTTTTTAACTCTTCGTGAGAGAACATCAATAATCTCTTTGGTGTTTGATGACGCGGTTTGTACTTACCTGCGTGTTTTGAAATGCAATGTTGCATAAGTGAAGGCCATTGAAAAGCAACGGTATCTGGCAACTTTTTCGAGATATTATTTTCTATAGTAAAATATCACGGAATACAGCAGTTACTTTTCTTGAGTATTTTTCGCCACGCTAGGAAAAAGCCAGTCGCGGGCCTTTTGAGAGTAGATACATCCAAGATACATTTTTCACCGCGCTAGGGAAACGAAGCGGAGTCAGTCGCGGGCCTTTTAAAAGTAGATTTGGGAGTAGATACATCCAAGATACATCCAAGTTACGAGATCAGCGCCAGACCCCGTCCAGTACTTTTCGCCGCGCTAGCGAAAAGAAGCGGATTCATTCGCTGGCCTTTTGAGCGTAGATACATCCAAGATACATGAAAGCTACAAAATCAGCGCCAGCCCCCCTCCAGCGCCAGCCCCCTACCAGCGCCAGCGCACAGCCAGCGCCAGCCCACAGCCAGCGCCAGCCCACAGCCAGCGCCAGCCCACAGCCAGCGCCAGCCCCAGACAGCGCCAGCCCCCTGCCAGCCAGCGCCGCCGGTCTCCGCACGTCTCCGCCCGTCTCACCCGTCTCCGCCCGTCTCCGCCCGTCCTCCCGCACGTCTCCGCCCGTTCCGCCCGTCCGCCCGTCTCCGTCCTTCTCCGCCCGTCTCCACCGTCTTTGCCCGTCTTTGCCCATATTTGCCCATATTTGCCCGTCTTTGCCCGTCTTTGCCCGTCTTTGTCCGTCTTTGCCCGTATTTGCCCGTCTTTGCCCGCACCCCTCTAAGCAAGCAAGCCCCGGAACAGAGCCCCCCTTCAATATGGGCTACGGGCTACAGGCTACGGGCTATGGGCTACGGGCTATTGGCAACGGGCTATTGGCTACGGGCTATGGGCTACGGGCTATGGGGCTACGAAGAACGGGCTACGGGGAACCGAGAACGGGCTACGGGCTATCGGCTACGGTCTTCGGACTATGGGCTACAAGCTAACCCAGCCAACAATTAACTTGGGCACCGATTGGGCACAATGGGATTAAACCATTGTGCCCGATCAGTACCCAAGTTAATTGTTGGCTGGGAAGGGCTACGGCCAATGGGCAACGGGCTATATGCTACGGGCTATGGGCTAACGGGCTACGGGGAACGGGCTACGAGGAACGGGCTTCGAGGAACGGGCTACGGGGAACGGGCTGCGGAGAACGGGCTACGTGGAATGGGCTACGGGGAACGCGCTACGATGAACGGGCTACGGGGAACGGGCGACAGGGAACAGGCTAGATGCCTTGCTCGCTCTGCGTCACAATCTATGGGCCATAATTGATTTTACATATTTTTTGGACAAAACACTGACAAGTGAAATAGGCCGATTTTTCGATGACACAGTAGACCCTATTGTGCCTGATTTTGGTATTGGGACGACACACGCCGTTTTCCATGCGTCAGAGAACACGTTGGTGGTCAGCGAGAGGTTTATGAGGCGAAGCAGGTGTGGACCGATCACCGGAAAGCACTGACGGACGGCCTCCAGAGGAATATCGTCCAGTCCCACCGCTTGCGACGCACTCATCTTCCTGACAGACTGGGACAGTTCCGGGAGAGTAACAGGTGTAAGCTGTAAACCCGTTGAGCAGCCAGTAGGCGGCCTGAGGTCCCCACGTCCCGCGATGATGACCCACCGCACGCCGGCAGCGATGCGAGGTGCGACGTCCGCGAAGTAGCGGTTGAATTCGTCCGCCCTCTCCTCAGCGCTCCCCCGGTCCGAGGACGGCGTGCCGCCAGCCGGCCCGGGGAGGCCATGGTGAACCTCTTGAAGGTTGACCAGAAGCCCCCGTGGTCGCCCGAGGTCAGCTCGCCGCACAGGAACTGCCGCCTGGCCGCGATAGCCGACTCTTGACGCTGTTCCGCAGCTCGGTGAAGTCCGCCTTCGCCTCCGGCGTGCGCAGGCATAGCCACGGTCGCGAGCACTGTCCCGCTCAGCCATGAGCGCGAGCAGGTCCGGGTCCTCCAGCCAGGGACAGCTCGGCCGCGACACACGCACACGTCTCGGCGGGCAGTGGCGGTCCATGAGCGCGCTTCATACGGTCATAAATTGTTCGACGCACGGGTTAACATCAGTGGCACCATCCACCTGCGTCCAGTCCGCTAACAAAAAGGGTTAAGTTTTACCCTATTCCTGGAAGGATGAAAAGTAAACGAATCTGTCGGGGTCCCTTATTCGGACCCCCTTCAGATCTCGGCTGCCATAAGATTATAAAAAAAAACATGAAACTTGGTATGTGGTTAGTGTCGACAACGAACTATATTTTGTGAAATTTGGATGACCTTGGGTTGTTATCTTCAAGGTCAAATGACGTCATCAAAAGTCATATTTACAAAAATAATATTTTTTAGGAAACCTTGTCATTATCCCGAAAACTATGGCAGCTAGGAGGAGTCCGAAAACGTACCTTAAAGCAACTTTAATTGTCTTTCGACATCAGGACATCAGAAATGACCTCAGGTCAATGGTTTGAGCTGTAGAGGTCAACAAATTGTTTAAAAAAAAATGTTTCAGCAAAAGTTTGTTCATTAACAACTTTTTATCTAAAATATAAAGAGTAAATATTTTGATAACATCGCATTTCTCTCGTCATTGCAGTTCGAATCATACCACTTTTGTCAAATCAAAAATTTGACACTGGGTCAAGGTCAAGATCAAGGTGACATAAGTCGGTCATGTTGCACATGAAAAGATGCGTTTTGACGATACAAACGTTGTGGGACCAGTTACGAGTCTCTATGGTGTTCCTGTCACGAGTTATTGATAAAGAAGTGTTCGTGACCTTTTAAAAGATCACTGACTAAAAATTGCATCCTGGTCATCGAGATGGTTCTAAGAAGACATGATACTGAAATAATTATATTGATATAATGTGTTAAATCTGTATTTATTTACTTTTATTTTTCACCATACATTTATATTGGAAGGTAAGCATTCTACCTGACATCAGGTCATCAAATATTTAGATATCGATCTGAAACTTTCATGACATATTTATTCGCATGTTTTATTTTACATAATTCCAGTTGTATGAAACCTCATGAAAATAAAAATGTATCATATTGAGAATAAAAAATACGTTAAAAAAATGATTTCAAAATTCAAAATTTATAAAATTATAGATTATCATCTGAAAGAACAAATAATTGTCTACCGATGTCTGTTTTTGCTAACACTTCCCTTCAACACAAAGCTCTCCACGAGTGCTTAGTCATGCAAATATTTTGTGTCAAAACCACCAAACAGGCCCACTATAAACTGTTTTGGACCCCTTTTAATGATTTAATTTGGGAAAAATCACACCATTCGATGCACAATGAAATGCTAGGAAAAGTCAGCAAGTTTGAAGATTCTTGGTTGAGTTATGAGTGAACTGTTCGTGAAAAACCTCAAGGGGGCCGATTCGGCCCCTCCCCCGACAGTAATAGGGTTTTAAGTCCGCTAAAAAAAGCTAAGGGTTCGCCATTGGCATCAGGCATGACAGTACATTCACCATACTTGCTTTTATACCGTTTAACATCATTCGCACCATGCATTGTCGAATACTCTAGGTTTAACAGTGAAATTATTGGCTGGCCCTGGATGTTCTGGATTAACAGGTGAAGCATCTGGGCAACTACGTTTGCCAAGAATTAGAAGTGAGACGGGGAAACGCAGGCTTGTCTATGGTGGTGCTAACTGTAACAATAATCTGCCTACAGCTATGGCAGGACACCCATGCGGATGTGCTTCAAAAGCCGATCTGGCTGATATGCTCGGATCAAACTAAAGAATGATGGAAATCGTATGTCCTGAATGATTATTGTTCGTGCGTGATCGTTTTGCGTGTCCCAACCTCTCTATTCCATATTATGTGACACTTGGACAACTGAAAAGCCTCGCATCTGCGTGGACGGAGCCGCAATACATGAATCTGAATCTGAATCTGCATCTGTGGTAGCGGCGTACCGTACCCTCTACATGGGCCACAAGCCCGATCTAGCCCACCTTAATCGGTCGGAGTGATTTTTTTCAATTTCAATATGGAACATGCATGAAAATGTTCAGAAATTACCATGGACTAAGAATACGATAATAGTTTTTTTAGTGCAATCACACATGGAGGTATAAACGGCACCGAAACACGAAACTTTGTATGAAGCTTACAACAAGGAGTCCGTGGCTCACGAAAACGAAGTATGTTTACGATGTAATGACGAATGACTAATGAGGTATAACAAAAGATTTAAAATGTGCATGTTTTTGGTTAAAATAGAACCTTGGCTACACTGTGAAATAAAACTTAACCTAAAAGTATGGTTTTTCGTGCTATTAGTGCCAATTTTTGTTGACAACAGAAATGTCGGCAAACGCTGGAATGCAGTTATTTTGATAGAGCCGATCTAATGAATATCACACGATAACACAGAAGTACGAGGATGGTAGTGACCCTCAATGGTTTGGCTTGCTGTGGCAATTCCTACTTTCTGCCCCAACTTGTCACCACCAGGGGCGGATCCAGCCGTTTTTTAGGGGGCAACTTTTTGAGGCAAAAAGGTGCCCCCCCCCATTTTTTTCTCCACGGATTTGGGCTTGTCACCTTATTTGACATTTGAGATAAAAAAATAACTTTTTGGGGGAAACAATCGGGAAAAAAATTAGAAAAAAAAACTTTTTACGGATAAAAAAACTTTATTTATAAAAAAAATCACAAAAAAAAACACACAGAACACCATTTCCTTAGCATATACACACGTAATTAATAATAGGGCTTATCTCATACCAACTCGCAGGGGCGTCACCGATAATTCTTGAGGGGGTCGGCTGAAATGACAAAAAATGTATATCCGTTTTGTCTGCGTGTCTTTGCAGCATTTTTAATGTGTATTTCTATGTTATAATACGTATTTGGTTAAGTTAGGTAGTTTAGGTGTTTTTAGGGGGCCAGATGTCCGCGTCTATCGTTTGCGTCGCCTTTTTCGGAACTCGGCAGGCTAGCTAGCTTAACATGTAGCCAGCTTAGAAATTTACCCTCGCCTTACCTAACTGGCTGACAGGCCTCCCTGGTATTTTTCTGGAATCGCTTTTTACTCATGCTGCGTATCTTGCTAAAAAAAAAACAGTAGCTGAGTTGATATTAATTATACGATGCTGGCAAAATTTAACTGAAATTGGTTCAGTCATTTGGGAGATAATGACGTTTTAGTGACGATTATAGTTATTGGAAAGACGGTAAATGTTGTAAAAATTATAAAAATATAGTTTTGCAGCAAGGTGCTTACAGAAAGCGACAAAGATCGAAAATTAAATTTGTATTAGGAAAGGCCTACTAGGATTTCCGAAATTTTGGGTTTCTTATCCCTAAAACAAAACAAAAAATCACTAAAAATAAAAAATTTCAAAGATTTGGAAAAACCGAAAGATAAGAAAGATAAATAAATATGGGAAATACCCAAACCAAATTTCACAGCAATGACTTGCAATAATTATTTGTGACTGAGTGATGGCCCAGGTAACAGATACCGTTGTAACAACGTTGTGAAAAATCAAGTTATAATTTTACGTTTTAACAGCGTTGCGACAACGTCGGGAATGTTGTAAAGAAAAAGTTGTAAAACATTGCTGTTGAAACGTTAAGCAACGTTGTATCGTACGGATGCACACTTTGTTCTAGTAACTGGGAAAACAGCTCGCAATGTGGTGCAATGATCTAAATTGAGCATATTCACCATTTACTTAAGATTAATGATCGACGGCGACCACGTAAGTCACGTTTGCTATGCTGTTACAAGTACGTTGAAGCACGGTTGTTTTCAAACGTTGTGTGAGCGTCACAAGGTAACGTTGTGACAACGTTCCAGGGAGTCTAACAAAAATTAACACATCACAAGTTGTGCAGCTGTGTTGCAACCTTGTCACAACGTAGCGACAACGTCAAATTGTTAGCTGGGGGCTCCCTAAGGCTAAGCGTGTAGTGTGTAGTGTGTGTAGTGATGGCTCCCTAAGCTCCCTCCCTAAAACTCATGATGTCATTTTGTAATCACCTTTTTGGACTTATTTTGACCAGATACCAACAAATAAACTAATTTTCTGTGTTTCTGAGACAAAACTGGGCTAGAGCCATGCTTTTTATTTGCATTTATCAATTTCAAATTTTGAGGTTTTCTGACGGATAAAACCGCTATTGCGGTTAAAAAAACGCTATTCTTGACGTGATCGAGTCGAGGTCATTCACTTGACCTGGCAGTTCACCCCATGACCTGAAACCCAACAATTGCCTACCGTTAGATTCCTCACATGTAACATGCTGGCTCTTACCGCGTTGCCATTGATGCTTGGTTTGGAGTTACAGGGATCATGGGCTCGCCACCGGGGACGGGGGACATGTCCCCTCAACATTTTCGGAATTTTACATTAACCAGCGCACTGCCAGGGGGGTGATTTCCGCCGCCCCCTCTCAGGTTTTTCCTCAGGAGTAGCGCAAAACCGGCGGGCGCGCAGCGCCGCAATTTTGCACACCTTTTGGGCATCCAATTCACACACTTTGGAAAAGTTTGACTTTAGGTCATCTCCAGGTCAGGTCACAAGTCCATGTCAGATGACCTCACTTCAAAATGTTGCGTTCGTTCCAAAAGCCACAGTCCTTTTTTCGAAAGTTTTGAAACTTGCAAGGATTCCAATAAGAATATCAGTACTCTACAATTCGTGCATGCTCGGATTTTTTCGTATCGGTGACAAAAGGTCAGCAATTGTCTGACCTCCCCATTATAAGTGAACGGGAAAAAACAAATGCTTCTTTTCAGAAAATTTGCATGGATCAGGCTAATTGTTTTCATAATCATGCTAGTTTTAGCTCTTCTAACAATGATCAAGGTGCAATTGTTCTAGTGATTCTAACTAGGTCATCTGAGGTCGATCTGAGGTCCATCAGCAATGATTTGCTAATAACTCTTGATAGAAAGAGATAGAGACGATTAGTTGAGACCATGTGTTCGTCTCGGCCTGGCCCGCGTTGCCCCATAGTCAACATGACCTACCTGGGTCACCAAATGCCTTTGACCTGAGGTAAAATTTTGAAGTTGACCTTACAAGGTCATCCGGTTAGGATGTTCAAAGCGCATCAAATAATACAACATCGTGGCGCAAAATGTTTTCCTATCTTTCTTAGATGACATGCTATTCACGAAAAAACTGTTTTGCTAAACAGTATTTTGACCTTCATGACCTCTGGAGCCTGAAACCATTTATCTGAGCTAATCTGGGAACTCAGTGCTGATTGAAAATTCCATAGATTCGATTTCTTTCTAATCGTTGCTCCAGCTAATGCATCGTTTCCGAAGATAATGGGGGTTTCTCGAAAGAGTCTAAAAGAGTTCCTAAAACGCGGAAAATCTGACCTTTGGGTGACCACATGGTGACTTCAATTGTGACTGATTCAAGAAAAGACTGAAATACGTTTCGAATAGAGCTTTGCCTAGAGCTATCCAATGCCGTTCCGGCTGTCGCTAAGTTGCGTAAGTTTTGGAGATCGTCACGGGGGGCGGAAAATCAACCCCCTGCAGTTCGTGTTCGGCGCGAAACCCTGCAGTGCGCGGGTTAATGACAATTATTTTTCTCATTTTCCTTTTTTTTTGTGTAAGCAATTGCGAAACTGTGTGCTGCCACGAAGCGGCGCGAAATTGTTCCAGTCTTCTGTTGTGAATGGCTGGATTTTGACTGCTTCAAACCTAGTTTAACGATAAATTTGTATCGTTCCTCGAGTACCAGACTCACCATGTTAATACAAAAAGTACCAAATCAGTCCGTATTGAATAATGAGGGTATTCACTATTCACTGATATCTTCTTTCTTCTTTTTTTTGGGGGGGGGCTCAAAACATTGTTGGTCCCACCCTTTTTTTTGCTTTAGGGGGGCCATTGCCGGATTACTCTCCCCCTGGATCCGCCCCTGGTCCCCGCACCCAAGCTGGGTGATTGTATTATTTCTGCCGCCCACCGCGCGCGTAGTCGCTGCCGTACCTGCGAGAAGGTTTGGAAGGTGGGACCCCCTGTTAACTTCCAAACCAAGCAACAAAGAGCAGCACGGTAAGATTCAGCATGTTGCCTGTCAAGTGAGGAACATAACAGTATGCAATTTGTAGGTGTAAGGTTAACGGTTGGCCTTCCAGGACAAGTGAATTACCTGAACTCGACCACTTCCAGAATAGCGATTTTGCTCAGTGAGAAAACATCACAATTATAAATTGATAAATGCAAATCAATGTCATGTTCCTAGACAAGTTTTGTATCAGAAACATGGAAAATATATTTATTTGTTCGTATCTGGTCAAAAAGTCAAAAAGGACGATTTTAACAAAATGACGTTATGAGTTTCTAGTACTTAGGGAGCCATCACTTAGTAAAAATATAGGAATTGCTCTGAAATTTGGTTTAGGTATTGTTCATACTTAGTGCTTTCGCATGTATTTCGTTTTTTTAATCATTTGTGAAGATTTTTGTTTTTGTAGTGTTTTTTTATTATTTTTTATTTTATTTTTTAGGGGTCAAAAAACAAAATTGTGAAAATCCGAGATTACAAGTTTTAATCAAATGCAGTTTTCTATCTTGCGTTGTTTTGAATTTGCGATTTGCTACAAAACTCTATTTTCAACGATTTTTCAAACATTTATCGTTTTTCCACCAACAATATGTCATTAAAACGTCACTATCTTTCAAACTTCTCAAATAATTTCAATGAAAGTCTGACAGCATACGTATTTTTTTTGTAAACTTAGCTTCTGCAAATTTGAGCAAGATGCACCTTAACCCGCGCGGCGTAGGGGTCTCTCGCCGAACGCGCGGCGTAGGGGGGGGGTAAATATTACCCCCCCCCTCTTAATTTCCCTCCGAACCAATAACCGCAGCCGAGACACGCAGGCGCAGCGATCGAAAGCTCTCAATGAAACGAATCGAATGCATACGCCGAATTTTCCAAGTTAGGTCAAAATGCCAAGTCACGGTCAGGTACATGGAAAAGTTCCGAGTTAATTGAGTTTAATGGTTGCATACTTTCAATTAAAAATCCTTTGATAAGACTATCAATGCACATAAAGCTCTCAAAGGTGTAATACATCTAATTGCATTAAGTAAAAGGAAATTGCATGCATAATGTCAAGGTCCAAGGGTCGAGGTCAACCAAAGGTCACTGTCACGAAGAGGTCAAATAAAGCCTTGTGACACATGTTAAGGGGTCCCATTTTGCCACGTAAAATCGATAGAAACAGTCATTTTTACAACTTGACCCCGTCAAAAGGTCAAAGATCAGGCATCTAAGGTCAAAACTGAAAACTGACGAATATTAATAAACAATGCATGTTTCTAGTTAGTTTTGTCTCATAAACCACAAAATGACAATTTAATAATATCTGTATCAAGATCAAAAAAAAAAAAAAACGTTAATTTTGAAAAATGATGTCATTACTACTTATGCTTGGAGAGCATCAGTCACTGAAAAACGAAGCTAGTTACGTTTGAAATTTTGTCTGGGTATTCATTACACTTGGTTCTCATATATATAATTCCGGTTTTTTAAGATACCTTTTGGAAATTTTTAAATTTTGGGGAAAAAAAATCTGAAAAACATTTTTTATTTTGGGGTCAAAAACCCAAAATTTTAGAAATCCAGAAATTGCCATCTTGTAGAAAATTACATTTCCTTTCTTATACATTTTGCGTTTTGGATTTGCTTAAAAGCTATGTTTTCTAGCGAAATGCATCAAACATTTATCGTTATTCAAACCAAAAAAAGGGGGGGGTGGGGTGGGCATGACATGACGTCATCAAAACGTCATTATTCCCAAAGTTTTCTCATTTTTTTCGATGAATTTTTTTAGGTAGACGTCAAATTGATGCTGGTATAAGGTACTGAAACTTTGACGTCGTTATCTGTTACTGTTTTTAAGTTATTGCGGAAATACGTGAGGGAGGTAATATTTACCCCCCCCCCCCTACGCCGCGCGGGTTAAGCGTAGAGAGTTATGTAATAAAACCCTCAGTTGAAGGTCGCTTTGGAAGGCGAGGGTAAAAAATAAAAAAAGGATTTATTTGAAAAGTGAAAACCAAGTAAGGACCAAACCGAAAACCGAATTGTAAAGCAATATCTGTATTTCCGTAATCTATACAAAGGAATGATCAATAACATGGCAGTAATGTATATTTAAATGTAAAAGTCGAGACAAAAAGGAATATCTGTAAGTTATCTGTATTTTCGACTGACTTATGTCTCCCTAAGTACTAGTCGGTGGCAATCAGAATATGTGGCAAGCCGAAATACGTGGCCGGCCTAGGCTGGCATGAATCAAGAGCCATCTGGTGATCAAAAGATGAGCTAAATCAATTGAAATTAGTACGAAATGGTTTCCAAATTCATAATACTTGCTCCAAGTGCCCATACAAATGGCCGAAGGCTGAAAAAGGTCATATGAGATCAATAATCAGTTATAGCGGGCTAGATCGGGATTTTGGCCCATACTGCCACGGTGAGGCGCGGCCCGAGACCGAGCGAGCGGGCGGGCGGCAGACTCCGCCCAGCCCCGTTCTGATTGGCGCGCGCGCCACCTGGTGCACGCATGGCGGCCACAACTGGCGCGGCGCTCAATTTCACGCGACCCGAGCAGTCGTGTCTGTACTGGATTGAGACCTGGCGGCTGGCCTTACCATGAACGACCCCCCAATTAAGTGGAAGAAGACGCTCATCTCGTTGTGGAGGAAGGGCGCCAGGGCTAGTGAGGGAGACAGGCGACCCCCGTCGCCCGTGGAGGACCATACTGACCGGCCCCGACTAGAGCTAGCCGGCCCAGCCGATTCGCGCCAGGAGGAGGCCGAACCGCGCCTGGAGGAGGTCAGGCCGCAGCTGCAGGAGGAGGCTGAAGGCGCGGTGGCCGGCCCCGCTGGGGAGGACCAGGAGGACCAAGAGGACCAAGAGGAACAAGAGGAACAAGAGGACCAAGAGGACCAAGAGGACCAAGAGGACCAAGAGGACCAAGAGGACCAGGAGGACCAGGAGGACCAGGAGGACCAGGAGGACCAGGAGGACCAGGAGGACAGGAGGCACAGGAGGACCAGGAGGAACGCAAGCGGACCAGGAGGACCAGGGGAGGTCTTGGATGACGAGCCCCAGCATCCGGCGACGCCTCGGCTCGGCTCAGCAGGAGTGGGGAAGAGACGAAAGGTAAGGACGCAAACG
>VOPJ01005561.1:0-10540 GCA_014673585.1 Semibalanus balanoides
CCTGAGGGGCAATTATAATTTTAATTTTATCTCACTGTGGCGGTCAGGCGTGGATCCAGGATTTCAGTCAGGGGGGGGGGGGCACATACAAAAAGTTGCGTCCTCCGGGCGCGCCAATGCGACCCAGCTCAGGGAGGGGGGCGTGCGCCCTAGCGCCCCCTAGATCCGCTCTGGCGGTTATTGATATGCGATATTAACTCCGTAGTCCGTTGCTGAAACTTTGGTCGGTTTTATCGCTGATCAAGTGACCGTATCGATGACAAATGAAAAGACAGAGACAGACTAATATAGGTTGTCTTTTCAAGAAAAGGTACGGTATGTTATGTTGTTCGTGGTTTTGGGCAGGCGCGGATCCAGTATTTTGGTCAAGGGGACGCCACATACAAAAAGTTTAGCCCTCCGTGCGCGACCCAGCTCAGGGGGGGGGGGGAGGGCTAGCGCCCCCTGGATCCGCGCCTGTTGGGTATGGTATGTAACTATCCAGGGATGTACGAACCAGTGGCGTCGGTTTGTATTTTCGGGTGGGAGGACAAAACAATCCAAAGGGGTCCCCAAGGAGCGTCAGACCCCTATTAGGACTGAAGGTCCCCTCTAGTGGATCCAGGGGCGGCAGGGGCAGGGTCTTTACTCTCCCTAAATCGTCTAAACTCTTAAATGGTTAAAATTTGACAGATATTCCAATGTAGAAGGAAATATAATAAACTTTTACAAGGGCACGTTTGTTTTAAACCGTTCAATAAGGTACAAGGAGGCCAAATCCTACCAGTTTTCCCAATTCATTGATTTTTTTTTAATTTAGCCCCCTCCAAATCGCCTGGAACCCGCGTTCTGGATCCGCCAGTGACCGGGTCACCTTCACTAAAAATAGCAGTTGCAGCGACGATGATGCACAGGCCACAGTGCACATCACGAAAATTGGAATTTTTACGACCATATCACTAATCATTATTTACTCTCCCCCCCCCCCTGTATTGAAGCCATATAGGGAACCTCAACTATTTGAGCACCCACAATCATTTTGATAAAACCACACCCCTGAGCCACCAATCCCCGATGACCTTAGATGACTTTTTCGCCTCTGGCAGTTACTAAAGCACTTTGTGACGCTGATTTTAAATTTTGCACATAATAATATGTTCCGCTGGGAGCATGTTCTTAGTTCTTACACAGATTCACCGAGGTCACTGACCTCAGATGACCTAAGATGAGATTCGTTCGGTAAGAGATCGGTCGTATATGCTTCTATTTTTTGCAAGCTATTGGTGCCCGTCCTTTTCACACACCGACCCATTATCTTAACACAAAATTAAGGGAGTAACGGAGTAACGAGCTTGATTTTAACCCGCGCACCGACGGGGGTCTGAGCCTACTTAGAACCGACGGGGGAGCGGATAACCGCCCCCCCGCCAGAGATCTAGAAATTACGCAATGTAGCGAGAAGCGGAAAACGGCGTTGGGTAGGCCAAGACAAGTACTAGAGAAAATACGTAAGGTTATTTTTTATCAAATCAATATTGAGGTCACCAGAGGTCAAAACAGGTCAAATTTTCCCATATTTCGAGTAAATTGAGCATTGCTTCACATAATCCGGGCTAGCTCAGCAACTAAGATAGCTAGGAGCATTCCGTAAAAAGCACTGAAATGCCATTGAAACATTCTTTCTGCAGCGTACCCTCAGATTTGAGATAGGGTCAATAGTTAAGGCTCCAGAGGTCAGCAAAGGTCAAAATGCTTAATTTCACGGCGAAAGTTTTTTTGCTAATAACTTTTAATGTATAAAAGCTAGAAGAACGTTTTTGCCATCATCGTGTTTCTCTCATCACGGCGCATCGAAGCATTAATCGGATGACCTAGTTCGGTCAAATACAAAATACCTGATCTGAGGACCTGAGGTCATGTCAAGGTCAAGTCAAATTGTATATCACTTGATGAAGGTAGATAAGAGAAACAGAATGGTGAAACCCTATCACTCTGCCCCCCATTGAAGATTATTTATTGTACAAAAAATATATGCCCTGTGGGTACATTGGATTTGACCTGAAAGAGGTCACGGAAGAAAATTACAATATGCATTCTNATTGATATGCGATATTAACTCCGTAGTCCGTTGCTGAAACTTTGGTCGGTTTTATCGCTGATCAAGTGACCGTATCGATGACAAATGAAAAGACAGAGACAGACTAATATAGGTTGTCTTTTCAAGAAAAGGTACGGTATGTTATGTTGTTCGTGGTTTTGGGCAGGCGCGGATCCAGTATTTTGGTCAAGGGGACGCCACATACAAAAAGTTTAGCCCTCCGTGCGCGACCCAGCTCAGGGGGGGGGGGGAGGGCTAGCGCCCCCTGGATCCGCGCCTGTTGGGTATGGTATGTAACTATCCAGGGATGTACGAACCAGTGGCGTCGGTTTGTATTTTCGGGTGGGAGGACAAAACAATCCAAAGGGGTCCCCAAGGAGCGTCAGACCCCTATTAGGACTGAAGGTCCCCTCTAGTGGATCTAGGGCGCAGGGTCTTTGACTCTCCCTAAATGTCTAAAATGTGTTAAATTTTGACAGCTAATTCCAATGTAGAAGGAAATATAAATAAACTTGTACAGGGGCACGTTGTTTTAAACCGTTTCATTTAAGGTACAAGGAGGCCAAAATCCTACCAGTTTTCCCAATGTTCATTTTTTTTGCCCCCTCCAAATCGCCTGGAACCCTTCTGGATCCGCCAGTTGATGGGTCACCTTCACTAAAAATAGCAATTGAAGCGACGATGATGCACAGGCCAGAGTGCACATCACAAAAATGGAATTTTAACCATATCACTATTCGCATATTACACCCCCCCCTTATTGAAGCATATAGGGAAACCTTCAACTTATATGAGCACCCACAATCTTTTGTAAAACCACCACCCTTGCAGGTTACAAAGTATAATTTCAATGATCTTACCAGATCACATAGGCCATGCGGTGCTTTTTGTTGCCAATATTCTTCTGATAGACCAATGGAATATATTTGGTGCAACTGATACCATTGAGCTGAGCTCATCTCGTCGAAATCAGAAATGCGTCTCTACCTGGGTCACCACATAGCCTTCACATTGAGATCAAGTTTAAATTTGGACCTAATCCGTTGCGACAGGTATGTTTGACGTACTTGACATGGCAAACAGAATGATATTCAAATAATTGTCCTATTGTTATTGAAAACCGGTATTAAAGACGACATTTTGTTAAGGACTAACGCATTAACACTTCCCGCCACGAATTACAATGCGGAAACCTTATAGTGGTCAGCAGAAAAACGACATTTCTTTGTTAGAACTGCACTGAGGTCGTGTCTAAAACTATACTTTGACTTATACGTTAAGTTAATCTTATATTTAATTTATAAATATATTGCAAAAACACAATCAGTGATGCCCTTCACATGATGATGCCCCCAGTCGTGATCCCGTCGGAAAATGCGGTTATGCTCGAAAAATCCTGGCTACGCCCCTGACATTTGTTGTGGTGTGCGATGCGATTGCGGACTTTAATCCTCGAACAGAGAGAGAGAGAGAGAGTTTGCGAATTGGCATCTCGGCATCGGCATAACGCTGCGTAATCCACTGCAAAGGCGTTGATGAAACGCTTTGCTGCACATATAGGCCAACGGTCATCCATGGCTTGATCTATCCAAGGCTGATGCATATGCAAAAAAAACTACAATTTATTTCAACATTTTTAAAGTCATACCGAGATCTGCAACCAGGAAATGGGTTACCTGAGGCTTAACTCTCGCCCGGGTAGGGGTGTGGATGCCACCCAAATAACCCACGTAGTTTGCATCCGATCACGATGAAACTATCAATACCCTACTTTTGAACAATTTGACGCATACTCTGAAATTTTCTAACTTTCAACGTTGATGACCATTGACTTATAACCTGTTTCTCAAGGTCATGTCAGGCTAAACTGGCGTCCCGTAGTATCGATCCTTGTTACATGTGCACTTGCAGTTTCCGAGTGTTTGACGTTCAGGAGCAAATGCAAAGGTGTTTCCAGGTGACAGGTGTGTCTTCTGCTGAGCTTGTGACCTCGATTGGCCTTTTCTAAGGTTAACCGAGGTCACTGACCTCCGATGACCTCCGATGATTTTGTTTTTGCTTCTGGCCGTTTTTAGGACAGTTGTTGACGCTGATTTCAAATCTTGGAGCCATTTGACATAATGATATGTTTTACTGGGTTCATGCGCTTCCAAAGGTCAACCGAGGTCACTGACCTCAGATGACCTGACTTTGGAATCGGGCAGGTTTTTGGTCATTTTGTGACGCTGATTTCAAATTTGGCATGTAGTAAGCATACTAAGATGTTCTTTTACTATTTTGGCTCGATCAGTATTCAATTTTCACACATTTACGAATTGTGACATTTTGGTCTTTGACATGACCTCAGAGGTCACCTATTAACTCAGGACCTTCAAAACATATGCTATTGTCTTTCACTCGTCACAAGAAACACGCTCGTTTTTTAATCGAAGCTCTAGCTCAATTAGGGGCGAAACGCCAACGGGGGTCGTACCCCTACCCGGACACGCAGTGAATTTGCCCTACCCGGGCGAGGTAGGTACTCCACTTACGGTCTGGTTCCATCCAATATCAAACAAAATAGTTCTCCACGACCTAAAATTAACAATTTCACGCCACTTCGTGGCGTCACATCGGTAGCCATCGTCATAACGAAGCCATCGTCAATCATCATCGTCTTTGGTTCGTCGTAACGCTGAATTAAATGAGCTGCATTGTTAGATTTTTAGCTTTTACAAGGCCTAGGCCCTTTTAGAGTCTATATTTCTGAGTTTTATGAGGCAAACACGTACAAATTTCGCGCCGCTTGGCGGCGCTAAGTAACAAGTAGGTATGCAATTGTACAGTATAGAGTAGTTAGTAGACCATATTGTCCACTTCATCGACGCCACCCGATGTTGATATACGCCGAGCGAATAATTCCTTCGTGAAAACGGCTAGTAGCAGACATTTCAGTGCACTATTCGAATAAAACCTCCATCTTTCTTGGGCGATTTTTGTTTTCGTCTGCCGGAAGCTAGTTTGATTCAATGTCGTCAACATTGTCCATCGGTGCTGCCTGTTGGTGCTGCACGCAGTGAAATATAATGAAACTATGTATGCCCTCGCCCCTGATACCGGGGGCAAAGGCTATAGTAATTGCATTGGATTCCACTGCGTGCAGCACCAACAGACAGAGACAGAAGTGACGTGTCGATGAAGTGGGCAGAACGTTGGGTCTACTCTGTACCTTCAAGTTCTATACCGAGCATTGATTCGACTCTGATTGAATCGCAATTAAATCATTCAATGAAAATCTATTGTATACAAAATATTCAATTTATCCCCGGATCTCGTGATTCATGAATCGTAATTGAACAGACCCCACATAATAACAAAGCTGATTGAATCATTTTTTTCACGTTGAATCAAACGTGAATTGATCAAAATATGTTTTGATTCTTTGAATCGGACATATTTTTTCAATCCATCAATCAAACGGTAAATTTATCATTTATGTTCCAGAATGAATCGTGATTGAAATTTGAATCGTTCCAAAGTTGTTGAATCAATAACGCAGTCTGCTATTATAACATGACAATTATCATTACAAATGCTGCCAAGTCCTAAAAATGAGATTTTTTCGGCATTTCTGCTGGAATTAGTAATTAAAAAATTGTTGACGACGCCTCTTCCCCAAGCCGTGAAGTCCCAACCACCCCGGTCAGCAATTTGCTTCGCTGACGGCTGACGATCTGCTACCCCCCGGCCAACAACTTTTCGCTGACGGCTTATGGTCTGCTACCCCCCGCTCAAAAACTTTTTGGAAATACGCTAACTGGATTTGCCCCTTCCCCAAAAAACACGGCTGGATCCACGCTTGTCAGACACGTAGCAAGGATTTTCTCAGGGGGGGGGGGGCACGTCGGAAAAAATCACATTTTGCTCCTTCAAGCCAATGCTGCTGACGAGGGGGGGTAGAGTCGCGGAGTCCAGAGAATCCCATTTCTTATCTAGCTGTGAATTATTTTGCTCAGGGGGCATTGGCCCTCTTACCCCCCCCCCCATTGGCTGCTTGCCCCTGTGATCCGTAAGGGGGCAATTGCCTCTTTGCCCCCTGGCTGCGCCTCTGCAGTCTGCTCAGGGGCGCAGCCAGGAATTTGTGACGGGGGGAGGGCACACCAAAGTGGGCCCCCTAGCATTGGCTGATGACCCCCCAAAATATAAAAAACGGAAAAACGTGCATTTGTTTAGTTTCACTATTTTTTTTGCTCTGCATTGATTTCGGCGCCCTTTTGTAATTCATTTTGTTTTATTGAAGGGCTGTTTGTATTTTCTTTATTGTGCCACCACATTGCAAAACCAATTTAAGAATAAAATCTGAAGGATTATTTGCCAAATAACTAGTTTATTAGAGAAGCCGCTCAAGTCAGCACGCGACTCCGACCGTCTGACCGCTGTCAGTGCCCCGAGAGCACGGCTGGTTCTTATTGAGACCACTCCCACTACATGCGATACCTACTGCTGAGCCCATAGGCATTGGCTAAGCCAAGGTTTTAAAACTGGGGGAGGACTCGATATAAGCCATACATAGTAGAATAGAGTAATTCGCATTTAGAATAGAGTAGAATAGAGTAATTCGCAAATGGCCCCGTCGGATAGAAAGAGGCCTTCAAGCTGGTTGAGGGAACCTCAGGCCACCAGAGAGCCCCTCATTCACACATAGGGCCCTCAGACCTACAGTGGGCCCCTCATGCCGACAGAGGGCCCCCTCAGACCGATAGACAGCCCCTCAAACTGACAAAGTATACCTCAGGCCGATCAAGGGCCCTCTCATGCCGACCGAGAGCCCCCTCAGGCTTATGGAGGCCCCTCAGAGGCTCAGACCGACAGAGGGCCCCCTCAGGACGACAGAGGGCCCCCTCAAACCAACAGAGAACTATTTTAAAACCCACCAGATTGACTGAGGGCCCCCTCAAACCGACAGAGGGCCCCCTCAGACCGACAGAGGGCCCTCTCTGACCGACAAAGTGCCCCTAGACCGACAGAGGGCCCCTCATGTCGACCGAGGGGCCCCTTAGGTCGACCGAGGGCTCCCTCAAGCCGACAGAGGGCCCCCTCAGGACGACAGGCGGCCCCTCAAACTAACAGAGTCCTATATAAGACCCCATCAGATTGACAGAGGGCCCCTTCAAACCGACAGAGGGCCCCTCAGATCGACGGAGGGCTCCCTCAGACTGACAGAGAGCTCTCAGACCAACAGAGGGCCCCTTAGACCGACAGAGAGCCCCTAATGCCGACCAAGGGGCCCCTCAGGCCGACTGAGGGCCCTTCGGATCGGCAGAGGGCCCATCAAGCCGACCGAGGGCCCCCTTCAGACCGGCAGAGGCTCCCTCAGGCCGACAGAAGACCCCACGAGTCCACGATGGGCCCCTTTTAGACCCGAGATGGCCCCCTTCAGACCCGAGATGGGCCCCTCTGAGCCGCGACGGGGGGGGGGGGGCATTTGCCCCAAATGCCCCCCTGGCTGCGCCCCTGAGTCTGTTTTCGACCGAAGTTTTTGTTTCGAAGAAATACGGTACGAAGCCTAAAGGCATTTTTCAATAGACAAAAATAAATGTAAAAATATAAAGCAGGGGTGCGTCTAGCCGCTTGTCGGGGAACAATGTAGCTTTGGTCGAATTTGGTCCACTTAGAGTGGACCAGACCAATCTGTATAAAATCATAAGCAACACTCTTTTGAACCATGCTGGATCGAATGGGGAAAAATTTCCTAGATCGGTTACATAGGGTCTGTTCCAGTCGCACTTCTAACCTCCTCAAAGCTGCTCCATCTTGGTCCAGTCGTCCAGTCAACAGACAGAGCAGTTGCAGTTGGAGCAACTTAGAGGAGAACAGGGGCGCGACTGGAACAGGCCCTATGAGATCGATCTGGGTAATTTCTTCTCCATTGAACCCGGCGTATTCTAAAAGTGTTGCTTATTATTTTATACAGATTGGAACCAAATTAGACCAAAACCACACTGTCCCCGTCAAGCGGCTAAACGCACCCAGTAACAATAGATAACTAATGGGGCTCAAATGACGTCAGTGCTACCATATAACACTTAATTTATAAAGAAAACATTGCGGCAAAAGTAGCGCATCCTCGCCGTCGCGCCGTGTGTTTGTTGAGGATGAGCGGGGGTTTTCCTGGAAAAAAACACATTTAATTTTCAATAATATTAGTAAGAGAACCAGGTAAGAGAATATGCTATCCTGGCCTCATGCAATAGCATAGTTATAACAGGGGAGCGTTATTACATCGTTCTGTTTTTCGCTTCGGTAATACAAGATATTGATATGCTTGAAGCTAACCTCTGAACCTGTCAATAGGTAGGTCAATACCAAGGCTGTATGTCAATTGTCAATACCTAGGTAACGTTTCCCCACCAATCACAATACATCTTTTTACTTGGACAATCACAAGGGTAAGTAGCTTCTGCTACTAAAATAAATTTAAATACAACGGGATGATCAATAACATGGCAGAATTAGGTTTATTTTGATAATAAAAGGTGAGACAAAAAGGTATAAGCTTTTGCCATTAAAGCTTTGTCAGATTCATTTGAATCTATCAGTATACATTTATTTAATATTTGGACCCCTGATTACCATGGTAGCTGAGGTTATAAGGTGTGTATCAGTCTCCGCAAAGTGTTTGACATTCCTAATTGATGATATCACCAAAGTCCCGGCCTGTGGCCTTCAGCATAAGAGCCAACGGGAATTGCATTTTTCAGGATGATCTCCTGAAGCCCCTACTGGGAAAATGTTGGCTTGCCTTACCTTTATGGATTTGTGAAGATGTGCAGATTCTAGAAAACTGGTCAGTTTGGCCATAAAGTTTTGTTGAGAAAGTCCTTGGTCCTACGGCATTAGTGCACTCTCTGCCGTATATAGTGCACCCATAGGCTTCGGTATCAGTGACATCACGATCTGCCTAACCTTATGTTCTAGTAACCTTGGTATGTACCATTGGTTCCAAAATAAGCATCCCACTGGGTTGGCCAGTACATCAGTTAATTTGTAGTGAATACCGGCCATTTCAACCTACCTTCCAGGCCGGCAGAAGGTGTCAAGTCACCCTGGCCAGTGGCCGAGAGTGGCGAGAATGTGGACATTCACTGCAGAGTGCAGACTGTTGGCTTTCCTGGTGTGATGCTCATTTTGGAACCAATTATACCTACCTACCTAGTTATTACCATCTTCAGTGAACTCTGCTTTTGTCCACCATTTACCAACTGATCCTGTCTTATGACTGTATTATTGATGTTTGGTCAGTGGTCTGATTATGAATTAATTTTATTTATTTAAGAAATATCTAGGATAAATGTTTTGTTTAAAGAGATCATAGGACCTTTTTCTACGAAAATGGAGTTAGCAATGTAATATGGTATACAAGGCTGAATTATATTGCAGATTTTAGTCTTCAAGCTTGAAAATGTCCCTAAGTATATATAAATCACAATCAAATTTTGTTTGTGTTCCACTCAAATAAGTGCTTGTAGTTTCTCTGTGAGCTGCCATGGTCAGAGCCATTGAAATAAAAGCACATCAACCTGTGCCTTTTCTTCCATATTTCCTGCAATGATTATGGGTCTCAAATAGCAGAAAAAGTAACATTTGGTTCATCACTAGTCATTGCATTAATCATTCCATGCAATTTATATATGTAATCTTAATGATTCGGGCATCTACACATCATTCCAATAATAGTTGACTTCAAAGCCCTGTGACAAAGGTTGAAGGTGGAATATTCTAAGCACTCAAACTAACAGTTAACCAGCGCCGGGCCGGTCTTCGGCGCCACCTTCCTCGGGCCGGGGGTGTTTTGACACACCCCTTCTAACTCGGCTCCTAACTCGGACCTAGACCTAAACCAAAATTAGGTACCGTTCGAGAGCTCGTCAAAAGGGATTTGGAAACTGTTTCGGTGACAAATTGTATCAGGTCAATATTAGGGTCACCAGAGGTCATCAAAGGTCAGATTTTCCAGATTCATGATATAGCTCCAGATACCCCCAATTATCTCGGAAACTATGATATCTAGGAGCTAACGAAAAAAGCAATCAAATGCTTTTTCAAATTTGCAATCGCACCAGGTGTTCTCAAAATTGAGCTCAGATCAATAGTTTAGGCTCCAGAGGTCATCAAAGGTCAAAAATGCAGTTTTTGGTAAAATAATTTTTCCTGAATAGTTTTTTATCTAAAAACGATAGAGAATTTATTTAAACACTATCGTTTTTCTCTTGTCAAAACGCTTTGAAACACTTACATGATGACCTGGTAAGGTCAACTTCAAAATTTGACCTCAGGTCAAGGTCATTCTATCTTTATTCTATCAAGAGTTATTAGCAAATCATTGCTGATGACCTCAGATGACCTTGTATGTAGAGATCTCTGAGAAACAATCGCACCTAGGTCATCCAGAATGAGCTAGCCTAAAATAGCATGATTCTGAAA
>VOPJ01005562.1:0-25304 GCA_014673585.1 Semibalanus balanoides
CCACTGTCCACCGTCAGTCCGGCCACTGTCCACCGTCAGACCGGCCACTGTCCACCGTCACTGTCCACCACTCAGTCCGGCCACTGTCCACCGTCAGTCCGGCCACTGTCCACCGTCAGTCGGCCACTGTCAACGTCAGTCGGCCACTGTCCACCGTCAGTCCGGCCACTGTCCACCGTCAGACCGGCCACTGTCCACCGTCAGTCCGTGCCAGCGGCCAACATAGGCCTATCTTAGCTGTCCGCGCTGTCAGATCCAAGATCCACCGAATGTCCGCCGTCAGATCCACCAACTGTCCGCCGACAGATCCGACTGTCCGTCATCGGTCGGTTATCACCGTCAGCTCTCGCCGACTGTTACCGTGAGATCCGCTGACTGTTCACTGTCTCTCGCCGACTGTAACTGTCAGATCCGCTGACTGTCCACTGTCAGGTCTGTCGACGGATCGACCGTCAGATCCACGGTCTGACCCCCGCCGGTCGGCCGCGCCAGACACTCGGACTTTTCAATTTCAGACGCACGGGGTGTTCGGAACGACCTCGGCTGATGTTACGGCACAGCTGGAGGCTGCCATTTGCATCAGATGCTGCTGTGTCCATAGCAAACTTTTGTCCACGTCAACATTTGATCGTTAATCTTTGTAAAATGTATTGTAGATAAGATTTAAATGATGTTTGTTTTATATTTGTATATGTAGCTTTATATTTGCAGAAGAGAATCAATGCTGTTAAATAAATAATGACATTTCGAAAAGTTCCCTGCACGTAATAAGCTGGTTAACAATTATTATGATGTCAAACATGTTTTTTATGATAATCCTTTTATCAGCAACGCTGTATTAATTATATTTTATGTTTTTGATCTACTGAAGAGTGTTCCAAGCCATTATTAAATACCAACACACAGATTTGCCGACCAATTTAATTTTGAACAGACACCGAATAATTTTTGCGCACGACTACATACCAGTGTGTTTCATGGGCTGGGTGCACCCATGGGTGCCCACTCAATTCTTCCGATTGTCTGGGCTGGGTAATGCATTTTTTCCGACTTTGCAATGGGTACGGTGGGCATGGGTAATGATTGTTTTAGTCTGTCAATTGCGTTTATTTTTTTATTTGACATCAGATGTTAAACCAGGTAAATATGTTAATAAATGATGAAATGACACTTAAACATATAAATTTTGGGACAATAAATTGAGAACATTTAATCATGGGTAATTAGCGTTAGCGAGTGGTGTTAAAGATTGAAAATCCAAATCAATGTTCGATCCAAAGTCCTGATCCAGTAAAATGTTGACCGAAAAGTGGTTCGATGAAGTCAAAAGAGCTCACAGCAATACACTAGGCCGTGATGATTATTATCTCGTTGATAGCATGCAAGGTAAATTTGTTAGGAGATATCCAGGTTGCACATTTGTGAAAAATAATTATCTGCTCTTAAGTATGAAATGGGTCCTGGACCGGGCATGGGCCTCAATATTATGAATTTGAATGGGTCTGGTCTGGGTCTGGGCTTGGTGTTCATGGATTTCGGCTGGGCTGGGCTTGGGGTTTAGGCACTCATGAAACACTCTGCTACATACATACTGTGATTTGGTACAGTTCGTTGCATAATACTCAGTTATTTCCTGAAGTTTACAATGTCAGTAGGTACGTATTACTCCATGATGAGTGATGACCATTGTATTACGATAATTACTGGACAATTTATCAGTTTATATCTTTGTCTGTTGCTATTTGTTCTGTTGCTATGAATTAGGTAGCATTCATCATCGTTCAAATTGACTACTGAGGTCTTTGAACTGTATGGATCCATTAACATATGTTCATAACTGCGAACAAGTCGATCACGGATTTAAAACTCTGCTTCGAAGTATGTGTGTTTGTTACATGGTTAAGCCGTGCACTGGCTAGGCCCCACTGATATCCTAGCGATCATCAATTGAACTGAAATGAAGCATGACTCACCTCGCTCAAATAGCATGCAAAACACCAGCCGTCACGTTCAGTGGCCGGCTTTGGTCAGTGGCGTACCCAGGATTCGCTTCAGGAGGGGGGGTGCAATTTTCGGTCGGGTGGGGGCACAAGTTAATCTCACTAAAAAAACTAATCGGATTTGGCCCACCATATTTTTAGAGGGGCATATTTTCAACTTTTTAAAATAAGAAATCACAAAAACACTTCATTTTTAGGGGACCCCAGGTATGTACATACATCCACAAAAAAACGTATTTGGCCAGGACGGCGAAATACGGTGAAATTGTGCGAGAGCACAGGCCCTATTTCGTGCACTGAGGCACTAGCAGGAGGCACAGGGTGCACGTGCCCCCCAATGGACCGAATTTTTCATTTTTTCGACAACGTCCCTTTTTGTGACTTTTTGGGGCCCTGCAAAATATGGTGGCCTAAATCCGGAGAGATGTTTATTTTCGCGCCATTTTTCGGGGGGGGGGCCTTTGCTGACGGGGCCCCTTGGGATACCGTGCCCCCCTTGTCGAAGGTCTGGCTGCGTCTCTGGCCGCACTAGCAATTGTGTGAGGTCCAGTGTTAGTACTCCAAAAAGCTTGGTTGCTCTTGCAGTCTGCATCCAATGAAACCCCAGAGCCTGTTTTGAGGGGGCACTGCGCTAACATAGGTAAGAAACCCGTTCTGGAAAAAAAGGCTGTGATAGCTCTGAACTTTCAGTAGAAGCGGAGTTAGTGCCTACTCACATTGGTCAGGGGTGTGGAGTTGGTTGACACTAGTTGTAAACATATTTTTCTGAATTTAGCCATGTACTTATTTTCATGAAATCACTTTTAGTTGGCTGAGATATTCAAAGTCGCAATCACATTTCCCTGGCAGAATATTAATATCATAGTGCGGCTCAGATGAGCTTTCGGGCATATGATGTTAGCATTGGCTCATTAAATTACTTAACGCGAGGCATCATTATTGTTAGTCTGGCCAGTGCGCCCATTATAAGGTAAATTTTTCGCGGTACTCTGGTTTATAGTGGACGATCGTTTTTTGAGTGGTTGTTAAGCAAATCAAATGCAAACAGAGAATATAAGTAAAAAATTCAAACTAAAGGGCTCCAGACGTGAAATTTTTATCGTTAACTCGCGATTATCAAAGGCAGTAGCTTTCTTACCGTAATAAGATTTATGATATTTGACATGTTGCAATGAGGTAGGCATCCTTCCTTTAAAGACGCCACGCGTTTGCCGTGGTGGCTCATCTGCGTCTTGACCACAGCTGAGGGGGCGCTCTTGCAGGCCTGAGAAGACACTCTGGGCCGACCGTTGAGGTGGCACGTTCTGGCGTCCTTTAGTAGAGTGTACTGGGTGGGACCTCGAAGAGTTCGGCTCTGAAGAACCTCTGAAAAGCCTCTGATGTGCTCTTAACACTCTAAAGACCACGCTTCGCGTGTTTCACGCGAAGCGTGGTCTTTAGAATGACCACGAGAAGCGTAATCTTTAGTCTCGAAAGACCACGCTTCGCGTGGTCTTTAGAGAGAAAATAGGGTCCTTCGGTCCCTATTTTTAAAGGGGGCCCATTGGCCAAGGGGGCACGCACGGACCTTCAAGGGGAATTGCCCCTTTTGCCCCCCCCCCCTTGGGTACGCTTATGGGTTTGGTGAACTGATCAGGAGCGGGCGTCACGTTGACACATCTGCATTACAAATTCAGCACTAATCAGGATTCATGCAAAGCTGCATGGGGTCTTATGGTGTGTGTGAATCGAGGAGTACAAAATACGGGCCAACGGACAATCACATCACTAACCGCTGATCGAATCGAAAGCGATTTAATTTGTGTATGGCAGTTTGTTGGCTGCATTTTTAAAGTTTGCCTTTGCCGTAATTAGTTGGTGTATACAATATGCATTTGAATGTGAATGTCAGAGTTTGACATGACTGAACTTTTCCTTGACCTAGCCACCCTACAGCCATGACATCCCACAGCCAGCCACAGCCAGCCACTCCAAAATAGGAGTGGCTGGCCGTTGGTCAGCTGTGAGGATTTGTATAAATTAATATTATGTGTATATTTACAGTCTATTGTTAAGGCAACATGCCAAGACTTCAGTTTAACCATGATTGGTTTGATAAGGTTGATGCAAAACAATCCCCAGGTAGACTATGCACCCACAGCCACGTTCATATGTCCATAGCTATGATCTGATCTAGAGATTTTTCAGTCCGGCCCACCCCATTAAACGTGGGGTTCGGCCGGCCATGGGGATAGCCGCCCCATGTAGACCAGAGACTATCATGGGTTTCAAACCCCAAGCCCAACCCAGCCGAAAACCATGAACACCAAGCCCAGAACCAGACCAGACCCATTAAAATGCATAATAACGATACCCATGCCCATTGGGGCCCTTTCAGATAAGGCAGATAATTATTTTCACAAAATTCGCAAACATTATCCTAGCATGTTGACTTTCATAATAATAACGAGAAATAATATTAGACACCTGTGTGTTGCTGCTGATTTGAACTTAAGCCGGCCGCACACTGCGCCATTCGGTTGCGATATCGCCGCGACTCCACCAGCGACACGGCCAAAAACACAAACACGGTCAAACAAATCGTGCTGCCTAATGCAATTAACTTAGTTGAGAGTTGTGGTACGACACCAAAATAACGCAATTTTGAGGAGTGGTCCAATCCTTGGGATGTGTCCGCGAAAGAATCGCGGCGATATCGCGGCCGAATGGCTAGTGTGCGGCCGGTTTATCGAAAACTTGCGGTCAACATATCATATTGAGAGTGCAGACTAGGATCCAGACATGGTTTAAAAAAATCGTACTGCTCTATTACTTACACGATTTATTGTTGTCATTAAATTGCCAAAGTCTATTGTTCATGTGTCCTTTATCATATAAAAAACATATTTACTCTGGTTAAACAATCTGGTAGTCAAGTAAAAATTAAACTCTAAGCGAACATTATTCCAAATTCATCAAATACTATGCCGGCCCCAGTACCATGAAAAGTAAAAAAATTCATACCCAACCCAGACATTTGGAAGAATTGAGTGGGCACCCATGGGTGCACCCAGCCCATGATAGTCCCTGATGTAGACCTCTAGTGAATGCCCCCACAAATCGAGTTACACTATTCACGAGGGCAGTGTCCCTGCTTCATGGATACTATGCTCTTGCTGATGATCTGCAAGGAGTTCCTTCTTTTCTTTCCTTTAATGAATATATGCAACAACTTGATTGGCCGATCAAGTTAGCACGCATTTTATCGAACTCATTTGCACTTGTGCCAATAACACTGACAGACTACACTGCTGACCGATTGTATCAGTCATGGCTGGAATGTATCTGTTTATTGCATCGTTAACGTGTGCAATGGTGCAATGTGTTTGCCGTGCGATCACCAGCAGTTTTTAGCTTATTCATCGCATGTTCAAGTAAATCATTATAATTTGCTGCGAAACATTGATATTTTACTTTACGTAACTATTGAAGTTCGTTATTTCTAGTGAAAACAACGTTGTTATTTATGTTTATCTTCCATAAATAAATATAGAGGCACCTAAATTCAAGTAATTTAAGACTGGTAAATACATTTTGTTAAACTTCATCGGACTCACGTTTTATGACAATTTTGTATTAAGGAATGAGTTTCAGATTGTATGTACTCACTGTTCGAAGTTTGTCGATGCTTCTTTATGAAACATACCTTCGATAACGATAGAGAGAGAAAGAGAAACAGGTGGTTGAGTGTGTGTGTGCGTGTGTGTGCTCATTGCAGGGGGCCGGCTGCACTGCACTTTTAGTAGCCGTCGTCTCCAGGAAACTGGAGCTCACTCGCGCAGAGAAGCATGTCCATAACTTCATGATGGATACGCAACTCACAAAACGAGTAAGTCCTGAGAGGCCTTCAGACAACACGCAGTATAGGTGATCATTTAGAAACTTATTGCAACTTGTATTGTACTTTATTTGCTGTGTTCTTTTCTTGCACGTGTCATTGAGTTAAGGCTCAGCCAACTCATAAAACGGGCTAGTTCTAAGAGGGTTTTTGACATCTAAGAGATTCGATTCATTAAGAGATTGCCTCTAAATTGACTCCTGTTTTGGTCTGTACATGATAATTTGATAGCATAGCACTATGCGAGTGGGTATTTCAGTGACATGTGTGTGCTTTGATGTTGCTCTAAGAATGTTGCCAGAGGTTACTTTTTTCGGGACTCGTTTATCATGTCGGGTGAGCAGCATTGACGTACCATATTCTATGTTCGTTTGTGTGCATATAGATCGTGTGTTTAATATCTGAAATCGCACTTACCTCGAAGGTGTAACATTGGTGTCTGGAGCATAATGTTTCGTTGTGGGTGATAGATGATAGATAGGCTTCAGACTTCATGCGTCAACAGTAGGTACTGTCCAGAGAGATTTGGTCTACGTTGTATAAAGCGAGTGCGCTGTAAGACACCTACTATTCCGCCCGCATAGACTGCGAGCATTACTGCGTGCCGACACCACATTCGATTACCGTCAAATTCTGGGGAGTCGGTTCCTTCGTACTACCGTAGGGCACACTGCCCTAAGGGCAGTCACATTCGGTCGGCGGCTTCTGAACACCGCAATCCCATCATCCTTTTTTTGTCTGCGGTCCTGCTGCGGTCCGTCTGCGGTCCTGCTGCGGTCCTGCTGGTCCGTCTGCGGTCCTGCCGGTCCGTCTGCCTGCTGGTCCGTCTGCGGTCCTGCTGGTCCGTCTGCGGTCCTGCCGGTCCGTCTGCCTGCTGGTCCGTCTGCGGTCCTGCTGGTCTGTCTGCGGTCCTGCCGGTCCGTCTGCGGTTCTGCTGGTCCGTCTGTGGTCCTGCTGGTCCGTCTGCGGTCCTGCTGGTCCGTCTGCGGTCCTGCTGGTCTGTCTGCGGTCCTGTTGGTCCGTCTGCGGTCCTGTCTGGTCTGGTCTGCGGTCACCGACACGAGCACGCCGACACACCGTCCGACACGAGCTGGCCTCGCCCCATCCCTGCCCTGCCCCGCCTAATGCCACCAGCTAGCCTGCTTGGTATTCCGTCCAGCGGCCGGCCGGTCGGCCAATTGGCGAAAATACCCTACTTGGGGCGGCGGCCCTTTGTAGCCAGCGGCCCGATTGACCCGTCTGACCCGGCGTAATCAATCTGACCACCTCATACTGAAACGACCGGCCGCCGGCCACCCAGCCAGCCATTTACAGACGAATGGCAGCCGGCAAAATTAAATGTTGGCTTCTGACAAACTGCTATTAGTTTTAACGGTTCTTTTGGTGCTCAAACAGTAATCGAAAATCGTTGCTCACAAACATTAAGGTTTATGGCTTCCCATGACAACAAATATGAAACAATACGGTTTTCCTGTTTGCGGTTTCGTCGAGGTCCGTTTTTGCGTAACTCTACTGATGCTGTGTTCCCACCGTGTCCGGCTACTCAGTCAGTCGCTCCTCAGTGACAGACAGTTCCTGAATGACAGCTGACCGCCGGCTCCACGGCCGCCACAGTGCTGCCCACCTGACTTGTGCAGCGAGGGTAGTCACCTGTCTGACAGTGCTGGTCTGTCTGACAATACTGTCCTGCTGCCTTTCTGACAGCGCTGTCCTGCTGGTCTGACAGCCGCTGGCCGCTGGCTGTGGCACGGACACACGCTCTTCCTCTCATTAGCTGCACGTGTAGCCAAAGCCCCGCTGCGGCGGACGCAGGCGCCGTGACGTGATGGACGTACTACGGGAGTGAGTGACGTATTGGCTCGTTCATATGACCAATTACACTAATTGGCGGCCGAGGGAGCACATAGGAGGGAGACAGACAGCCTGCCCGCCGAGAGAGCAGCATCAGACCCGAGGCCGACCAACCGGACCGGACCTGACCGGCCGGCGGCGCGCACTGCCCTTCGTTTAGTTCGCCGCTCTGTCAATATTGAGTTGGTGGCCGTGTTTGTGTTTCGCGATGGTGCTGTCAGTCGCGCTGGAATTGGACGGTGGACCGCTCCGGCACGTTCCGAGCCGGTGGCGTCGGCGGCGTCGGCGCGTTCAGTACCGTCGGCGGATTTCACCGGCACGTGTGTTTGTGTTGCCTCCGTCACTTTGTTCGACCTTTTGTAAGCGGCGTGCTTACAGCGCACAGCGCGGCAGGGGCGAATCAATAACGGCGCGGCACGGCGCGGCACGGCGCGGTACGGCGCGGGTACGGCACGGTACGGCACGGTACGGCACGGTACGGCACGGTACGGCACGGTACGGCACGGTACGGCACGGTACGGCGCGGTACGGCGCGGCACGGCGCGGCACGGCGCGGTACGGCGCGACACGGCGCTACAGTTCGGTACGGTGCGGTACGGTGCGGTACGGCGCGGTACGGCACGGTACGGCAACGGTACGTGCACGGTACGAGCGGTAGGCCACGGTAACGGCTACGGTACGGCACGGTACGGCACGGTACGGTGCGGTACGGGCCGCGGCACGGCGCGGTACGGCGCGGCAACGGCGCGGGTAATCGGTCCGCGACACGGGGCTAACAGTTCGTACGTGCGGTACGGTGCGGTTGGTGGGCGGTACGTGGCGGTTACGGTGCGGTACGGTGCGGTACGGCGCGGCTTC
The DNA here is from genome assembly GCA_014673585.1 of Semibalanus balanoides. NCBI lineage: Eukaryota > Metazoa > Arthropoda > Thecostraca > Balanomorpha > Balanidae > Semibalanus > Semibalanus balanoides. The sequence continues at coordinate 8,587 of VOPJ01005562.1, forward strand.
GCGTGGTAACGGCGTGGTACGGCCGCGGTAGGCGCGGTACGGCGCGCGGTACGGCGCGGCTCGGCGCGGCACGGCGCGGCTACGGTGCGCGTACGGTGCGGGTACGGCGCGGTACGGCGCGGTACGGCGCGGTACGGCGCGGTACGGCGCGGCATGGCGAGTCGGCGGCCGTAGGCGAGGCTAACGGTGACTCGAGCCGACCCGGCACTAGGTACTCGAAGTCAATACGCCGGCTGCGGTGTACAGGCGTTTGGTCTGTAGTGGTCTAGATCCAGCGATTATCAGGGATGGACACCTACTATCCAATGTGGATCCCTGATGCAACCATCAGTTTGTGTCAGTTACCGGTCAGTGTGCACACTGCACTGTGCTGCGGATACTGGCTGGCCTCAGACCGCAGGCTATACTGAACACCAGCCGGCGGATATGTGGGGACGATAGCTCAGCATTTATCGTCTGTGAAGCCAAACGGACTGTTTCCGAATAATGTGTCCTAGAACGATTCAGACGCTCCGGACGCAGCGCTAGCCAGAATAACGATAAATCCGGCCTTTGCTACCGAGTCAGCGGGCCGGCTGCTGAATTTACCGTCAGGGGCAGATCAGCTCTGTCAGACGCACTCGCGGTCCTGTCTGCCGCCTCTGATCGGCGCGTTTTAGTGCCTTTTGTGTGAACGTTGTTTTGCGTGACGTTCGACTGTAGTGGAAAGAGCCTGGCTGTTTCTGCTCTCGATCTGGAAGCTTTCAGCGTTTCCAGCATCTCAAGAAAGGTCACAGGGTTGTTTTCGAAGAGCGATGTAGCTCAGATCAGACCTAAGCCTTGTCGGGGCAGCTTTTGCTGAGGTGGTCGGAGTGACAAAGAATTTCTGTCTCTTCTGCTGACGGTACCTACATTTTCATTCTTGTTTGTTCTGCCTCTGCGCCATCCGTCCTTTCCTTTCCCATCGTGTTCGTATTAATTAGGTCTACGGCTACACGGAATGGGCATTCATTTGGCAGAGTCATCAATTTGCGTAGAGCTTCATTAGCTTTGCAGGGTATTCCTCCCGGCCGGCGCGGTGTCTGGATGTACTAATTGACCGTAACGTTAAACAGCCGCCCGATGCCGTCGACCTCGGCCTTTATTTCAGGCGTAGACCCGTGCCATTGTGTGGGACACCATCGCGCCTTTGTGTCGACGCTCTGCAAAATGCGTTACAAAGGAAGGAAAATGACTACTCCAGCCGCTTAAAGTTTACTTCATGTGTTCGTCTGCACGAATGCATTACAGTTTGGTCATATTTTTCTGTAAGCCGCTTATGTTGACGCTACGCTGCTGGGTCGGTGGTGCTGATGGTGCTGATGGTGCTGATGGTGCTGATGGTGCTGATGGTGCTGATGGTGCTGATGGTGCTGATGGTGCTGATGGTGCTGTGTTGCTGATGGTGATGATGGTGCTGTGGTGCTGATGGTGCTGATGGTGCTGATGGTGCTGATGGTGCTGATGGTGCTGATGGTGCTGTGTTGCTGTGTTGCTGTGGTGCTGTGGTACTGTGTGTTCGTCTTGGTCGTGTCGGTATTCCGATGGTTGTTTTGTGTCATGGTCGGAGCTGCGTGGCTTTGAGAGCCTTCTCTTGATTATCCGTGCCACTGCGTTTCAGTTGAAAAATTCTGCAGCTAATGTGCTGAGGGAGACGTGGCTGATCTACAAGTACACCAAACTGGTGAAACGGGTCAACGCAGGAAGGGTGAGGACACACCAGCGCAAGTTTCTACTCGCCATATACTCGTGAGTACTATGACGTCATGTTTTCGTCCGTTGTTATGCACTCGCCATTGACATTAATTTATCCTATATGTTCCGGTAAGCTCTAGGCTGAAAAGTTAGCTTTGCCACGAAAACTGAATAGGTATGACCCAACGGACAGACCACAAATCGTGGTCAGAATACTTCATTGACAGACTTCTGTGCTTTAAACACGATGGTATAGGCCAACAATCCGGCTAAGAACCTGCTATAGGTTCGCCAACCCTAGATTGTTTAATAACACTTGTTGTACCACTGTCGTGATTTACAGCAGCCTGTGCCATTTTGATATAATGCAAACTGTCAGTGCCAACGTGCCAGTCTTCTCTATTTTGAATCGGTCCAAGTATAGTGGTATTTTTTGCGCTTAGCAACATTATGTCAGTTTTGCAGTCGAATTACTTTGCATCTCGTATTGTTTTCAGATTGCGAAAAGTAAAAATGGATCAGCGTAAGCTTATGGACAACGCCAGTACGATCACTGACATGGCTAAGGTACGTGGTGTGCCTTGGTGTCTGGGTTGCATTCTGCCTGATATTATTTATGGTAGTATTTTCGCCACAAAGTTGTTGATGCTTCCTGTCGGCGCGTGTTAACTAGTAATGTTTTTTAGAAGATGTATTACATCTCTAAACCGGATCATCTGAAGCTAAATGAAATTATGCAAGGGCAAATTTATCAATCAAATAGAAAAAGTGATAATTAACTGCCAACACCGCTTAATACCAGTCTCTATCCTAAATGAAGAGAATGGATGCTTCATTCATGGATGCTATGCTTCATAATTGTAAGCCAAAAAAGACAAAATAGCCGTTTTCACGATGGATTATTTTGCTCGAAATGTTTTAAACATCTTAAAATGTTTTAAAATGTTTCAGTAGTAGCCGTCTTCACGATGGACAAATTTGCGATAATAGAAATGATTTTAACCCTCGCACTCACGGTGCGTAGGGAGCGAGGTTATACACACATTTTTTTCGCAAATTAGTCCATCGTGAAAGCGGCTACAACTAAAACATTTCAAAACATTTTAAAATGTTTCAAAACATTTCGCGCAAAATAAACCATCGTGAAAATGGCTAATGTGTGGCGTATTATGAATATTGAAGCGAAAAAAACGGCTTTACACCAGGCCACAGTTATAGGAGGCTGTCAGCACGCTGACTAGGATGGCTCGTCAGAGGAATATCCGTATGCATGCTGTCTAAATTAAATCTGAATTTGCTGAATTACTTGCATCACTGACTTAACGGGCATGTTCGATACGACCAGTATACTTTTTTATATCAATTTAGTCAGAATGTTCGTATGGGACTGGCTTTCGAGATCAGGACCCACGCTAAGCTAAGCTTGTTGCGCGATCCCTGATCCCACTATCCTATCTCGCAATTCCAGTCACCGGCAGAATTTAGATGCTTTGATGTCTTCGGAAATGTTTTTTAACTAAATAAATTGTATTTGAATACGGTTACGCTTATAAGCCAGATCAAACGTAAAAAATCCGTTCTGTTATATCCCATTCTGCTTCAAATTGATTGAATAGCAGTTATGACTGAATAGCCGAGATCATCCGACATCGCTGAGTTAGCAACGCAATGTCTCACAAAGCGTCCTGCAGAAGGACCCTTGTTATTTGATCGACCGTCAATAATACATATTAGAGCACACTGACTAGCTTAGTTAGGAGCAACTCCAGACACTCCACGTCGCTCGCTGAGATGAAGATAGACGACGACTGGGTACTATCTGAAGGGCGCTGTCGTTCAGCTGTATCATTAATATCTCCTGAGGAGCGAATCTGTCCTGGTTGGACGCTTGTTTGAGATTAAATTGCTGGACAGCTGTGCTATATCGTGCCTGGACCAGCGCGACGGCAGGTTAATAGGCACCTGTTGAAAATGTCGCCAGATCATGCCATTTTATGACGCAAAGTAAAGTGAATTGTCCCAAAATCATGTCAATTCAGTTAAGAGCTAAAAATGTGTATTTGCTGCTCCAAATGTATTCATGCAAAACAGGGACGAGTATGTATGCAGATTGTGTTATGTAGGTACACTGTTTGGAAGATAGCAGTAATCCACTATATAAAACCCAATATTCATATAACTTGACGCCGCTAAGCACATTTTCCACCGGTCGTTAGGTTTAATGATTTAATCCCTTCCCAAATTGGCATTGATAGCAAGATATTTCATGACAAAAACTGGCATCAGCTTTCCCACCTAAACAACAAATCGGCAGTCAATCAGTTTTCATGTATCGTATGTCTCATGCTCAGCTTTGTCAATACACTTGCGTCACAAACTACAAGCCGCGTTCAAACCCACTTACTTCTGTAACAACTTCGCTCGCCAATGGTAGGTATTTCTACACTGTGCGCCTGCATCTCAGCTTTACTGTCAATAGCAGATCGCTTGGGACTCTACTTAACTCGGGGATAACTTTTTGAAATGACGAATTGGCAATGAAACGAATTTCTCTTTCAATGGATATTTCATGACCCTGCGCCAATTTGTATTATTAAGGTCAGTAGTGGTCAAACAAAAATGTCATGCACTCGCAAATGTCAAAACTCGACCCGGCATTCAAATGAGTGGGTAGAGGCTATCATGAAAGGTTGAGCTATGCTCTGACGTTAGAGCTCCGCCCTGGCTGACTTTGAACCGACGCTGTCTGACCCGTGGCCGGTCGGTTGCGAGTGGTGGGTGGAGTCGAGGGCGGGACTACAGCAGAGTGACCAGACGTTTATCCGAGCTTGCATTATCTAAATTACGAATGAATGGAAGTGCTCTAAATTTTCGTTTGACACTAACCAACCAGCATAATGAATAATAGCACAAGGCCTGAAACGTTCATTGCGAGGAATTCGCTCATGCCAGTTGATCCATTCAAAAGATATCGCAAAAATTAGTGTACCAAGCGATCTCCCGTTCACAGTAGTTGGGTCCATCATGGAAACATTCGTATCTGTCAGAGAGTGAGAGAAGCCAGTGAGTAACTGTTGAGTGTTGAGTCTGCCGGGCTCTGGTCTGTTTGTGACGGTATCACACAGCGTTGTGGCAGCTAAAACACCACCAGACGGTACCAGACCCCGAGTGAAACACTCTCAATAGGTTGAAGGCATACAGCTCTTTCAACCACTTTTAACTCAATTTCATTCATTCAACATTCCAGAAGTTGTTCCTTATGAGGCCGAAATCCCGGGCGAATGTGTTTGCCCGTCGTGGTGGCAACTGCCTTGGCTGTGTTGAATTAATGTGACAAGTTGCAAACACCCGGCAAGTTATGCCGTAATCGTGGGTCGTTAGCCCCATACTGTTCAACTTTGTGTGACAGTGATAAAACCAGCATTTGAAACTGCAGTCAGAAGTCAGTGAGCCGCAATGTGCTCAGCGCAGAGCTTTGCAATATTACAGAATATACAATCGTATATATTCAAACAAGAAGTTGGTGATGATGACGGAGCATAGCTGGACAAGATAACTGTAAAACACAGTTACAACCAGGGCTGTGAGAGTCGCGTCGGTTGTCAACAAGTGACTCCGACTCGACTCCGGACTCCGACCCTCGGAGTCTACCGACTCCGACTCCGACTCGGTCGCCGACTTTCACACCAGAGCCCCGGTGGAGATAGCCGAATTCTAACGCCATCCCAAATTTGCTTATATCTTGAACTGGTTGTGTATCGTCCCCAAAATCCGTTCTCAATGTCTTTTAAATGTATCACTTTTTCCAGAAAACAAAATATTTAGGGTTATTTGGGAAGTAAGAGCCAGTTATTGAGTGTTTGCAACCCTTTTAATAGCGCATACAAATTATGCAAATGGTGTGAAATTAACGTTTTCGCATTTGTTTAATGGCATTTCTGGTAGAGGCTGCGGGCATATAATGAAACAAGCCAGACGTATATAATTTCAAACTCCATTGGCGTAGTAGCAATAGGAAAATAGACCCGCAGTTAGATGAGGACCGAAAGTAGGTACTTGCAAGTACCGGTCGGTAAGCGGTGGCTAGGAAATAATAACCCTTTTATTTTTGTTAACAATTTCTTAAGGCTTCCGTTGTGAGTATTACCGTTTTTTTGTTGGGGTAAAAATTTTCCCTACTCTGGTACATTTTTAACAAATTAAAAACAAAGTACATATACTTCAGTTGAAATTAATGAAGCAGCTTTTCATCAACTATTTGAAGCGCGCCATATCTGGCGACGGTGTTTCAAATTTATTCAACGCTGAACAATGTCTGTGAAACAAATCGCCGACAATAAATTAAGATCAAGTGGGTCGTTGTCCAAATGCATCGATGAGCTTCTGATGTAGTTTCCGTTGTTTTATTGTTTGTTATTTGGTTGGGGGAAATGGCTATCTTTCATGATTCATAAAGCTTAGTGTTTATACAACCAGAAACAAAACTACCGAAAAATTTCTAATGTTCAAAATAATTAAAGCATTTTTACTAATTGAGGGTTCGCAACCACTAAAAAAGACCGACATACAGGTGCCATCGTTTAACTGCTATTGGTTCTGTTTCAATTAAATGATTTATTAAATATAGAGGATCTACGGACATAATAATCACAAGAAGTAGAGCACACAAAATAACATTTCCAATAAATTCTAATTAAAAAAGGGGGAAAAGCGAAAATGCTCGGAAGTTTGATAAGGGACTAAAAGTCTTGCCAGGCACCTGGCAAGTACCGGTCGCTTAAAAAAGTGGAAAAGCTTATTACTTTAAATGGCAATATCTTTCGAAAGGGAAGTTTGCCTGCAACAATGTGACTTTTTAACAATATAAATTTGGTCTCGTCTGTCGATTTCAAAAAAGATAACTCAATTTTTGTGGAAAATGTGATATTCCCTTAAACAACTTTAACTTGAAAATTAGTACAATATAGGTGGTATTGTTTGTAGACTTCAAATATTGACTCCATTTTTCGTGGGAAAAGGATAAATGTATCTTAACAAAAGAGGGGAGTGGAAATAACTTAACTCGCCTGACAAGTTTCAAATTGCTTGTAAAGCTGGATTGGTTTAACCGATCTGCCGGATTTATTTAATCATCGTCCGCAAAATTCCTTATCAGTGGCATTTTTTGACGCTGCGACCAGAAGACATCCCTGAGTATAGGAGCTGGTCTCTATTACGTCATGGTAATACTAAAATACATCAGATTATTAAGTAAAATTCATGGTATCCGGAAAAATAACTTAGTGAAATTCGAAGCACGTTCAAAATTATCAGTCATCGCCATTGGTGATCATTAAAATAACTTCTGAAGTACGAGCCCATACGGTGCCAGCAACCTGCCAGCCGGAGTCGGAGTCGGTCAAAATGTACGACTCCGACTCCGACTGTCCGAACTCGGCCAAAATAACCGACTCCGACCGACTCCGACTCCGACTCCGACTCCGACTCCGCAGCCCTGGTTACAACATTTGTCAGTTTTTATGGAAACTCACTGTCAGAAACAGGAAAACACGGAGCTAATTTTCTGTTTGATGCCACTGTGCACTTGATTCACGATGCTGTGTTAACCACCACCGAGTCTTGTACGTCTGACTGGTCAGGATATTCAATTATACAATATTGGTTCATGATGTGAACCCCGACCGAGTAAACTGATGTGGAATCTTGGTGATTCTCTGGTCGGTCCGAGGATTCGCTAATCGGTCCGGGGTTCGCTGATGCTGGTGGTCCACTGATCAGTCCGGATGGTCCACTGATCGGTCCGGATGGTTTTTTGATCGGTCCGGGTGGTCCGCTGATCGGTCTGGGATGGTCCTCTGATCGGTCTGAGGTGGTCCTATGATCGGTCCGGTGGTTTTCTGATTGGTCCGGGTGGTCCTCTGATCGGTCCGGCTGGTCCTCTGATCGGTCCGGCTGGTCCATTGATCGGTCTGTGTGGTCCATTGATCGGTCTGGGTGGTCCATTGATCGGTCTGGTGGTCCGCTGATCGGTCAGGTTGGTCCGCTGATCGGTCCGGGGAGGTCCGCCGAGAGACGGCTAAGATCGATCAGGTCGCGGAGTTTGCATTGGCTTGAATGCTGGACGCGCTGTCAGCCTCCACTATCGCTATCGATTGTCGTCTCCGGGCCTCTCTGTCGCGCTGGTATGGCGTCTCCGCGCTTCTCTATTACCCTGGTATGGTATCTCCGCGCTTCTTTGTCGCGCTGGTATGGCGTTACTTATGCTTATGTCCCTAGATGGCACTAGTAGTAAACGCCTGAAGCTATGCTGTACCGCATAGCCTGAAGCAAGCCGAGAACCTGTGGTCTGCGCAATGGGGGAGGGAGTAGCGAGTCATTCTGCTCATGTGGAGAGGGTAACCATACTCTTGCTCGTTGAAGACCACTGTTGAAGTCAGGATTTTTCGGACGTTTTTATATATTTTTTATACAAATATTGTAATTTGTGCCATTTAAAACGGAAATTATTCGAACATTGGTGCTGTCTCGCAAGCCTTAATCCTGTTTCTCAGCTGGCTCTAAAAGGCGAATCGCCTTGCATCTCAGTAAATGATCACTCTCATACACTAATGTGCTCCTCTGATTATGTCGATGCTGCATATTATTCACGTGAGTGGTTGTTTTCAAAGAAAACAACCAGCCACGTCTCTTTACGCTCCTCTTGACGAATAATTGAGCTGGACAGATGTGAAGCATTATGATCTCTATAATATATATGCCAGCCAAAGCCGACTACGTCTATTACGCTAATTGGGACTATCCGCCGCTCGACTGGCAGCCCGCCTCTCGCTGTCCTGATCCACATCCGTCACAGCGGCGGACACACAGACATACAAACGTGCAGCCGGCCGACGGATACCCAGAACACAGCGAGGTAGCCGCCCGGTTCTCAGAAGACAGGCACGGCCTCCCCTCCCCCGGTCCCTGGAAGACAGTCACGCAGCCGACCTGTACTCCAAAAGACAGTCACGCAGACGACCTGTACTCGAAAGACAGTCACGCAGGCGACCTGTGCTCGAAAGACAGTCACGCAGCCGACCTGTGCTAAAAAGACAGTCACGCAGCCGGCCTGTACTCGAAAGACAGTCACGCAGACGACCTGTGCTCAAAAGACAGTCACGCAGACGACCTGTGCTCAAAAGACAGTCACGCAGCCGGCCTGTGCTCAAAAGATAGTCATGCAGGCGACCTGTACTCGAAAGACAGTCACGCAGACGACCTGTGCTCAAAATACAGTCACGCAGCCGGCCTGTGCTCAAAAGACAGTCACGCAGCCGACCTGTACTCAAAAGACAGTCACGCAGGCGACCTGTGCTCAAAAGACAGTCACGCAGGCGACCTGTACCCAAAAGACAGTCACGCAGCCGACCTGTACCCAAAAGACAGTCACGCAGACGACCTGTGCTCTATAGACAGGCCCGTTGTCGCCCAGCGCTCCTGTCTGTGTCCTATATAAGCTCACTGACTACGCTGTGTCCACCCAGCCGCCCGCTAACAAGTCCGTTCAGCCATGTGCTACGTCTTGCGACCAATGGCGCTATAATCACGCCGCAGGCAACACAATGTCCCTCAATCACGCCACGGGCAGCGTCCGGGGAGTCCCCGCGTCGTTAGTGGCGATGCTCGCTCAGAGCTCCTATTGATGCGCCCCGGTCCCGCGACCACGCACTCCAGCCGGGCCTTCTGAAGACCTGCTCTGCTCTGTGGGGGTGGACCACGCCGGACGCCGACCACTGCCGACCGCCGGACGCCAACCACCGCCGCGCCCCGCCCAGAGCAGAGACATTGCACCGGCTCTGGCAGATGCATTCATATTCACGTCGCGGACAAAGGCGTGGGTACCGGCGACTGTGGCGGCGGCGGCGGCGGGCTGAACCATCGGACTGATCCCCCTGGTCCGGCATTGTCGCCCTCAGCGGCCCGAAGCTGGGTCAGCTGGCGATCGTTACGTGACAGGAGAAAGACAGTCCATAGAAGAAAAGCTTTCTTCTAGAAGGAGACATAGACGAAATTGGGAAACACGTAAATAAAGCTCAATTATGTGAGCTTCACTGAAAAGTCTGAGGCACGGGATTCCTTTGAGTCCAACTCGGAGCAGTGAGTAACGAAACTGACAAAGTTTTGATGTCTGTCCTCAGGTCCCAGCTATACGCTTCAACAAATTAAGCGAGCTGCTTTGAATTTGACAGAGCCGCTCTCTCATACATCCTTCTTCAAGGCCACCTTTCAGTTGGTCCAGCGTGTCTGTGTGATTTAAATAGCTCGGCACTATCTCGCCAGCTCTCGCGGCCCCCGGTGGCTGGTCAGGCGTCCATCTCTTCCACAGCCTCATAGCTCTGCGAGATAATCTCGCCCGGCGCCGTAGCTCTGTCAGATAATCTCACTCGTCGTCATAGCTCTTCGGCTGAGATTAGCTTTTGAAACAACACTCTGCGACCGAGAAACAGTGTCACAAGGAAATACCGGTTGATAACCACCACTGCTTATAAGCAGTGGTGTATTGTAAGTTGTAACTATAGTTACAATGTCTGTCGTGGTAGTCCAGTTGCCATCATACTTTACCTTTATGGTGTTATCATCACACAAGAGGTACTACTCAAACAGATAGTATATTGTGGAGAGGAAATACATCGAAAGAACACGATTCGATTAAATGTGAATGTGCTTGATAAAATGGTTAAAAGCTGCAGAGACAGATACATAATGCCGAAGTCCGTTCAACTCGAAATGGCGAAAACAATGGAAAATTACATTGTATTAGACGGTGTAAAACTTTAATCTTGATTTATGCTACGAGATAGCGCAATTTTTTGTCTTTCCAGGCTAAGCCCTGAACAAATGGCCATTCCTACGCTCATCAAGAAACTTTCTTCAAACGTGGTTCGCTTGCATAATGGGAAACACTATCCGAGATAACAGAATTATGAGGCGGAACACGTGTGTAACCAGGCGCCAACCGGCCGCGAAATTCCCGACCCATCATCGTTGGCTGCTTTTTCCGGAGCTGGTCCCATATGTGGCTGGCTCTACATCGACGCATATGATGAATCGCGTCGGCAGAGCCGCGTGGCGCATCCTCTGCCAATATCCGGTTTGATTAAAGAAGCCCACGATCCCTCCGAGCGACCATCGATTTCGCTGGCATCAGATGGCCAGGATCGTCTATCCTCCTAACCACTGTACGAGAAGCGTAACGTGCAGGCATAACGTGATTGTCAGGGTATCACGTCCACTTCAGCTATTGGTGTGAAATGAACGGCAATACTTCACAACCCAGTGATCAATTTATATAAATATATATATAAACATTTATAATTGGTAACGCATTGCTGTCTTGCATGCATACATGCCAATCCGAGCCGAATCAGCACCAACAGAACTATGAAGGACGTAATTAAAACCACTGGCCAATAGATCTTCTTTATCACAAACAGTCGATGTCTTTGATTCAGTAATCGCTGTCGTTTTGCTTGCTTCAAATTAAAAACATAGTGATCCATTACCTCACATATAAGCTAGAGACCTCAGAGCGAGACCAGCGTCGCCGTGTAGTCGCCGTGCAGTCGGCGGCACTACAGGGTCCTCTACTGACCGGCGGCCGTGTCGTTCCAGATCCAAACATCAGTGTACGAGCTGGTGGTGGACATGAACACGCGACAGGAGCTGGCCGACGAGCGCGTCTCCAGCCTGGAGGAGCGTCTGGTGGCGATGCAGGAGCAGCTGGAGCAGCTGCCCGACCTGCTGACGCGCTGTCTGACGGCGCATCAGGAGCAGCTGGAGCAGCGCCGGCAGCCACACACGCTGCACCCGGAGATGGCGCTGCAGCGGTCACCTCCGCGGCCCCCGCCCATCACACGCTCCACCAACGTCACCTCGCTGCCCGCGGCGCCGCCGGTGGTGCGCGCCAACACGGTCAACACGCCGCCGACGGCGCCGCCGCCGCCGCGCCGGACGCTGCCGTACAACCACCTGGGTAGCGGTGAGGCGTGACGGGAGCCGCCGCCGCCGCCGCCCGCGCCGCCCCGCCAAGTGCCTTGCAGAGAGGAGTGAACTCGTGAGAGGGATAATTCTGTGATCTAGCGGGCGCCGGACGGAGCGCGCCGCACGCTGCGCTGCGGTAGCTAGCGGACCGGCCCGTTACATTTCATTCCTAGGCCGGGACGGTGCGTCGCGCTGCTGCCTGATTGGATGAGGTTGTGATGCGACATAGAGCAGTATCCGCCTGCGCACGCGCGCCGCTTGATTTTAGCGTGACAAGTAGCGTCTAGTTTGTTTTACACCTCCGGCGATGGACGGCCTTACGATGTCCCGTTTTTTGCGCGGGCTTGGCGCCGTGACGCTGCGTGTCGGGCGACGCCGCGGCCGTTTTCAGAGCTCGCCGGCGGCCGCCCGGGCGCGCGGCGGCCGTGTTGTTGGTGCTGTTATGAGTGCAATGTGCAGTGTGTGTGTGTGTGTGTGTGTGTGTGTGTGTGTGTGTGTGTGTGTGTGTGTGTGTGTGTGTGTGTGTGTGTGTGTGTTTTGTGTGTGTGAGCGAGCGAGAGCAAGGCGTCCGGTGCGACCGGCCGCCTGGGCTGTACATAGAGAAGCTGGTCGGCCGGGCCGGACCGATCGCCGCCTGGCCCCTCCGCCCCTGCAGCAGCTCCCTCTATATGTTGTCGTACCGTTTCGTGTTCCGATTTAGTTGTAAGTGAGTCTTCAATGTCACGCCTGGTTTGGTTGTGGCCGGAGCGGCGGTGGGTGCGCCGCCTGCCGCGCCGCGTGACCGACCCTCCGTCGGCCGACTGTGGTCCGCTGGCGTTCTGCTCGCCCAGCTGCCTGGTGTAGCCAGCTCTCGATCTGAGCCGCCGTGGCTTTCTGTCGCTCTGTCTCCTGCCCTGTGGATGCTATGGCGAGCCTTCTGCCGCTGCCTTTTCTCCTCTTCCGCCGCCTGCCTCCTACTGCGACGACGCGCCTCACTGAATCTAATGACGACGCTGCCGCTGATGCTTTCACGACTGCTGACTACCACCCAGGTCACACACAGTTGTGTACCAGGGTCTCGTCTTCTGATGGCAACACAGGGTCTCCGGTCCCAGTCTGATATTGCAGAATCTCACCTCCCATTCAACCTTCACCTATTTACTCCCGTCATTCCGCCATAGCAAGGATTCGGCTTCTTGTTCCCAATCAGAGAGTTGCACTTCTCACTCTGACATCACAGAGTCTCGCGTTCCACCCTCCCATCGCATGGCCCACTAATCACTTCCCACCCTAACATCACCCGATCGGAAATCACGCAGCCTCCCGCCGTCTGCCGAGCCGCCAGCATTATCCCAGTGAGCCTCTCCGTTTCTTCGAAGAATCCGCTGCCTCCCACCCAGTCACACAAAATACATTATTACACCAGCTCGTGTGTCTGCGTGTGTGTGGGGGGGGAGTGGGTGTGTGGGTGTCGAGGCCGTGAAGTGGAGCAGCGCTAAGCGAGTCGGCGCCTCTCCCGCCTCTCGAAATCAGCGAGCCGAGCAGAATCGAGCTGGGCCGGGCTAGCCGGTCGGAACAAAACGCCACCCCGTCGAGGCCGACGTGCGTCGAACGCCAACGGGCAGCAACTGTGACCTGGTATGCATGACTGACGCCTTTTAGAGGCCACCGCCGCCCGCGCCAGCCCTGCGCTCGCAAACAGCCCATTACACCAACGAACGGAGAGAAAAAAACGGTCCGGCGGCGACTGGCGCCCCTCAATAGCGAGCAGCTATGGTTCCCCGTTTCCTTGTCCCATTGGCGCTGCGGCCGCGCCGAGAATGACGCACCCGCGCCAGATTGGTTGGCCTACTTCCAGAACGACGGCAACCGACAGAAACGCAGCGCAGAAATGAAAAGGTCCAGATCACTTGGCAAAGGTTTGGACGCGAAAGTTCGGCGGAAGCTCACTGGGCCATAGTGAAAACTCGACCTTATCAATGTGATTAGACGATAACTCGGAAAAGAAAGTTCGCATGCATTCAACTTTTCTTGAAAAAGTCAGGAGAATAATATAAAAAACTGTGCCGGTTATGGTTTACAATAAGGCAAAGTTAACCGAGTAATAGGCGACTTCTTCCGGAACAAATGAATAGTTTAAAAGCCTCTCGGAATGACTATTTCATTTATAACCGAAAACTATGAAACTCTGATAAAAGTATGCCATCCTATCGTATCGAAGTAAGAATATTACATAGTGGTTAGTTAGTGTTGAAAACGTGTGCAAGTGTAATAACCTTGCTTTAAAATTACTGTGATTCAATCATTCAGCTAATACCGTGATTCAGTAGTTTCATCTATTCAGCGTCGTGAAACTCCTGAAAGGATGATTTGTACGGAAGCTCATACTAAACAAGCATGCACCCTCTCACCCCAGCACCCCATGCATCTCGCTCATGCACCCCAGCTAGCAAGGCAACGAAAACTATCGAATAAGCGATCCCATACAAGTACAACCAGGATTCTTTGCGCGTGCGCCAGTCGATTTCGATTAGATTCTAGTCTACCGCGATCCGAAACCGTACATTTCCACAAACAGGGCAAACGGCGACGTGTTACAGCAGCTCTGCTCGCTGCTTGAAGTCACGCACAAGCGAGCAGCGACATTCGCCGATGAGGGCAGCGCACGGTGCTGTGTAGCCGTGAGCCGGCTGGGACCCTCCAGCTGCAGGTGATCACGTCAGAGGTCGGGGCAGCCCGGGCCGGCTGGGACACGGTACCACGAGGCCGCACACTGGTCCTAGCCGGACCCTCCAGCTGCAGGTGATCACGTCAGAGGTCAGGGCAGCCCGGGCCGGCTGGGAACACGGTACCACGAGCCGCACACTGGTCCTAGCCGGACCCTCCAGCTGCAGGTGATCACGTCAGAGGTCAGGGCAGCCCGGACCGGCGAACCGTGCGGCCAGTGGGTTACGGTTACCAGCCGCCAGGTTCGCTAACGTTTCATTAATTGTGGAAACATTTCATGAGCTGTGGAAGACGCAAAATTTGGCGAGGTAGCTTTGTCTGCATGGTCGTTTCATCAATCAGTTCGTGAGTTGGATGATATTGGTAAAATGTAATTATTTAGGTGCATGCATCCAGTAGTTAATCAATATTTACTGTTTGTTTCCGACACTTCCGTGATGAAAACGCAGGTATTTTTCGAAGCTATCGGTAGGCTTTGCTCGTTGGTTCAAAACAAACAATACTTAAAATTTATCACTTGTTTTGCTGCTCAAAATTTGCAAGAGAAAAATACCGACTTTAATTAACAGGAGGCATAAATTCATCCCCTAGGTTTAAAAAACAAACAAAAAACAATATCACCTCGGTTGTTGAGCAGCACAATGTAACCCATTAATGACGCAGTTCAGAACATTTTGCTTGTTATTGATACAGCATTAGCTCCATTATATTGACTGTTACTTGGTATACATTCGAATGTGGCGAAAATGTCAGTGGACGGAACAGTAGGTACTATATATTGTGGCGTCGGTGGCACCACACTGCCAACCGACGGAGCAGCACAGCATGGGACATCGGTGATGCATCGAGCTGTTATGAAGCTTCTGACGCTCGGCGTCCGCTGACCGCAGCAAAGGTGCGACTGGACAACCGGTCAGGATGTCCAGAGTTCGCCGCTGTATCGCACAAGTCTGCTATTTCATACTATTGCACATTTGTTCGTATAAGTGGAATAAAGAAGTGCATTTGTACGTTGTTCTGAAACTGATCCTTTTTTAGAAATGAAAATTAATTATATATTTTTATTTTGACCACTTAACTTCCGCTCAGGGAGGTTCCAATGATATTCTTTGGTAGGGCTTAATGAGGCAAAGAGGAGCAATATATTGCTTCACTTAAACACTTCAGCAAATAAATGTCTCCTATAGGTGCAGGCTATCTTCGTGTCAGGAACACTGACGATGCCAATCACTTCTGAGAACCAATGCAATTTTATTCGCAACATCGCTTACACTCTTTATGCAAATGGAGGTCGCTTCGCTTAACGACTGTGCCACGGAGAGTGGCAGAGTGGCAGCTTCAGGGTGATTGCGTCGCTTGTCATTGGGACGGGATGTCGATGCTGGCGGATGGAAGGCATCCAGTGAACAAATCGCGCCCCTAACAGTCACCGACAGTAGTTCACTTACAGTCCGCTTTGCTAAGTTTATTTATATTATTTTTGTTTTCAGTCAATGACATGCTCTAAAAGTATGCATCGCGGGCCTGAACATCCTCAGCCCGAGACATGTGGGATGATACGACAGCTCGTCCTATATGCATGAGCTACGCCCACGCTTAACAACTACGATTATCAACAGCAACAAGAACAAACTGTCACTTCTAATTGTGAGCTTTTACTTTACCTCATTATAAAGATATTGGACAGGGAATATGAAATCTGAAACGGAGTGTTAAGTAGGAATATATAGGTATTTTTGTATAGTTACGCTTTTTCCAAATTTAAAGATGAAATGAAATAAAGTGCTTTGTATCATGAGAATGGATGGATGATAAATGACAACCATACATGAACGCATTCCAATGGCCTCAGAGAACACTTTCTTGTTTCAGATGGTAAATTGTGTGACCTAATAAAATTACACTTATTGAATACATTACAATACCAGCATGTTGAAACGTCATATGCCATAGCACTTTTCCTTAACTGCTTTTCACGGATTCGCATTTATGAAAGTTCCTTTTATTCAGCCTCATCGATGATCAATTCTTCCAATTGTCGGCAGTTGAATAGAGAAACTATCCACAGACTATTATGGTCGTGGCTTACGGCCGTGTGGTGCGGTTAGTATTCGTTGTGCTGACTCGAACGATAACTGAGCACGGCGCTGAACGATTAACGGCTATCAGCTGCAGCGGCAGTGTCGGCACCACAGCTCTCTGTGTTCTCTAACGTCCCGCCCTGTGCCGGCCGGACTCTATTGACGGCCGCAGTGTCGGCACCACAGCTCTCTGTGTTC
>VOPJ01005563.1:0-15613 GCA_014673585.1 Semibalanus balanoides
TTATCTCTGGGTAAAGAGTTGTCACAGCACATTTTAACCAACGTGAAAACTGGCAAACACGTGCTCACAATAGTTCAACGTGTTAAATATTTGCTCCGAAAAGCAGTCGCAGGTAAACTATATTTTATATTTTAGTAAATCTAGCCAATTGGTGTGCTTGACTTTGATATACAATTAATTTCGATGTCCAAACGATACGATGACGTATGCCTTCGATTCTGAGCGTTGTCGCTACACTTGGAGACTCTCTCCACTGCGCCAAACGGCAAACATCCTCCCAATTTCAGAGCACGATAGTGTCAGTTTCTACGTCAGCCGTACACCAACAGCCTGGTGCCGAGCACCACTGACATCTGACCTGACAGACGTCACTTCACGTCACTTCACGTCACGGCCCATCACGTCACGTCACCACAGGAGGCATCATCACCACGCCAGCACCAGTCGCCGGCACCACCACTGGTGCCCTGACACCAGCAGCACCAGAATAAAGTCAGATCACTGGCCGCCGGTCAGGTCACCGCCGCTCCAAGTTTTAGCCACTGACCAGAAACGTGACAGCTCATACAGCCCACGTAATAGTCTATCATTATGGCCTTAATACGTCCTGTCTAAGTGGGGTACAACGTGGCACAATGGGGCGCACACAAGAAGGCACCCGTATGCATGCATACGCCACACACTCGCACACATACGAGGAGACACATACTGTATGCAATCCTACGTATGCACGCACATACGCATGTGTATAAACGGTTAACACAACAAGCATCACACACACGTGCGAAGAAACGCCCACACTGGCTCATTTTCGCATCACGCAGGGAAACACAGGCACACGCGCATACTCATCATGTGCACGCACGCACACGTGTGTACACAGCACGTGCACGTGCACGCACACAGGCGCACCCCTAACGCAGGCAGGTGCGCCGGAAAATACATCCCGAACCGCTCGTTGGGTGACGCTCGTTGAAAGACCGTTAGTTTGCATGCTACTATCATGCTGGTTATGCAATGTAAAACTCGATATCAGTGGATTCTGAGAACAGTTCGCTAAATTATAATCCTGATGACCGCAAGCAGCATTGCAGTACCTGTACCAGCATAGGACGAATATGTATAGGCTAGGTCAAACGATATTCCATTAGTAGGAAACAACAAGGTCGACTTCTAAAGATGCTAGACTTTGGGGGGAACACTCTTCTAGGATGCGAGGCCAGCTGAAGGGTTCGTCACGCTCAGGGCACCTGGTTGAAACCAGCACACGCGCTCACAAATGTCAGTACCAGAAGAGGTACCAGCCGCGGTACCAGACGAGGTACCAGCTGCAGTACCAGATGAGGTACCAGACGAGGTACCAGACGAGGTACCAGACGAGGTACCAGCTGCAGTACCACAGGAGGTACCAGACGCGGTACCACACGAGGTACCAGCCGCGGTACCAGACGAGGTACCAGCCGCGGTACCAGACGAGGTACCAGCCGCGGTACCACAGGAGGTACCAGCCGCGGTACCAAGCGAGGTACCCGGTACGATACCCGGCGACGGCGCCGTACCGCCAGGGCCAGGTTCTCCCTCATTAGAGTCAGAGTCAGAGTCGGAGATGTGCGCGTACACGGCCAGAGGGCGGGCCAGACACGGGTGCGAGTCGTATGAGAGAAGTGAAGCCCGGTCGCCGGCTCTAAACAATCAACCGGGCAATGTTATGAGCAGTGACGTTTAAACGGTACGAGACTCATGTGCGCACTGTTTAGGGTATAAAACAAATATATGCCTGGTATATCTTCTGTGCGTAGCAGAAAGTGAAACAAATGAGACATATAAGTAATATTTATGGCAACAAACGAACTACAAAGTATATAATATACCTCAAATGCCGCCTCTTTATGGAAGAAAATAAAGCATACGCGCGCTATACCTATTATATTGTCCACAGCATAACAAGAGGCATATGCTAGTATAGCCACTGGGAAAATGTAAATATACATAGCTAAGAAACATAAATATACAAATATACATAGCCTGGGAATGCCAACTGTACTAAAACAGAGCCTTGTAATGCCTAATATCCATTTCACAAAATTGCATGAAGTGGCTGATACCATTCAATTGCACCCACAAAAAGCTAGCGGCAAATTTCACCTTCATATTTTCACCGCTTGCATGTGATTAAGATGATCATTAAGGTCATTCCAGCAAATGGCAACAGCACTAAAGAGCGAACATTATAAGCAGAGAAGATCACGAGGGCTCTGGCGAACACAAAAAACTTTCTGTGCTTAGGCATAAGCGGAAAGCCATGCATCGGCCGCGCGGTGATAGCGTTTGCGCATGCGCCAGCAGCATGGAGGCAGACATGCAGCGGCGAGACGGCACGGAAGAGGCCGGAAACGGCCAGAAACGGCCGGTTATAGAGGCCAGTATAAACCGGTATTAGCTGGTGTAAGCCGGCATAGGCCGGTATAAGCCGGTAGAAGCCGGTATAACACGGCAGAGTATGGCGCACCTGGATGGCGCTCACAAGTGGGCGGGGCTGTCCGAACGTGAAGTTTGTCGGGCCAACAACAGATGGCTCTGGTCGGGGTTGCCCGCCAGACGCAGCAGCATAGTGTTCCAGTTGGATCTCGCCTGGTCCCCGGCCACACTGGGACATAGTAAACCCCTCTATAGTGGCTCCACCGGTAACGGAAGAGGTAGACTGGCTGGCACACACTGGGACATAGTAAACCCCTCTATAGTGGCTCCACCGGTAACGGAAGAGGTGGACTAGCCACACTGGGTCATAGTAAACCCCTCTATAGTGGCTCCAACCAGGTAACGGAAGAGGTGGACTGGCCACACTGAGACAAAGTAAACCCCAAAGTAAACCCCTCTATAGTGGCCCAACCAGTAACGGAAGAGGTGGACTGGCCAACACTTCGCACACGTAAACCCCTATATAGCGGACCGATCATAGCAGAGGTAAACCAGGCCACACCGGAGCACAGTTTCCCCTGCAATAGTACCACAAATCACAGACAAGGAAAATTCAGCCAGACTAAATAGCGGGGTCAGGAACAGGTACAGGTGTCAAATGCGGGAGTTACAGGTCAGAGGTCAGGGGTGAGAAGACGGGTGTCAGAGACCAGTGGTCAATAGTCAGATGAGAGGTCAGAGGAGAGGTCAGAGGAGAGAGGCTAGAGGTTATAGGTCAGGGGTCATAGGTCAGGGGTCATAGGTCAGGGGTCATAGGTCAGGGGTCATAGGTCAGAGAGGTCAATCAGATCAGAGGCCGGTGGTCAATAGTGTGAGGTCAGAGAAGAGAGGTTAGAGGTCAAATGTCACGGGTCAGAGGTCAGAGAGGTCAAGGATCAGAGGTCATAGGTCATATGTTAGGTCGGAGGTCAGAGGTCAGAGGTCAACTCACCCTGGTCCCGGATAGAAGTACGGAGGTGGTCGGTCGTAGCCAGCGGAGCTCGGGTTATCCGTGTACCCTGGCGGACCTCCATTCACGTCCCACCTGGCGGCGAACGGCGGAACTAAGTCAGAGGCGCCACACAGCAGAGCGACGCTAGTGCCAGGACAAGACAGTGTCCAGCGAAATCGTGAAGAGGATAACACAAAATTACGAACGCTGAAACATGAGCTCAAGCTTTGTGGTGTAACTCTTCAGGCAATTATTACACCGCATATCGATATTTGAAGACATGGCATGCGCAGAATCACTGAACAGACGCTTGCCAGTACAGACGCTTGCCAGTTATTCTTTTTAGTTATCCTTTTTCAGTTAAGGATTTTAATAATTTCATAAATAGGTACGGATTCGACCTATCATGAGCAAAACTGAACGAATGAGACACAACAACACCTCGTGAAGTGATTCCGAGCCGAGCCACCCCCTAGTCAAAACCTACCCACCGTCGCAACTTTAACCGCCTATTTCCCAGCTCACACATCTCCAACCCACGATCCCCCGTATGCTGCCTTTCACCCGCCGTCACACCACGTCGCCGACGTCACATCACATGACGTCACATTACATCACGTTACGTCACATCACATCACGTCACATCACGTCACATCACGTCACATCACGTCACATTACGTCACATTACGTCACGTTACGTCACGTTACGTCACGTTACGTCACGTTACGTCACGTTACGTCACGTTACGTCACGTTAAGTCACGTTACATCCCATCGCATCCCAGATCACGTGACCGTCTCACTCACAGCGGCGGCGCCTTGGGGTCCGTGTCCACCTGCACGTGGTCGGCGCTGGCGCCCACCGGGCGGAACTGCTGGCCGCGCGGCGGGATCGCAGTGTACGGCGGCGAGTCAGGGCTGTAGCCATGGTAACGGTTGTTTTCGTACATGTTGCCGCCGCGCTGCCGCTCGCCGCCGCCGGGCGTCGCCGATGCGCCGCGTTTGGCGCCGCGCTGATCCCGCACACTGGAAGGAGAGGGTGGGGTGATGGGGGTGACATCTATAGGCGGGGACGGGTACTAATATAGCGGTCTGAGAGACATCTGTTGTCGACTATGGATAGATGAGTAAGGGGGTTGCACGGGGGTTGATGAATAAGGGGGTTGTACGGGGTCGGGGGTTCATGAATAGGGGTTGTTGATGTAATAAGGGTGTACTTATGGAATTTCACCAGGTTCAGGAGGACCCCACTTTGATTGGAAAAGAGCGGTACAGTTCATTGATACGTGACGATGCATAAGGGAGTGTCGAGGAATAAATCCCCCAGAACGAAGACAAGACAACATTCTATTTCTGAGGCATTGAACATTTGCAGTTTCGACGGTTGCAAAATTACACAATGATTTTTCCTTTCCCAGCTTAACACAACACGACATTCCGTTAGTCAGACCTGAAAATCACTCACCATACTACACAAAAACTACGTTCGTTCAGTGTCTGGAGAGAATCCAGCTAGTTACCAAACCAAACCAATTCTAGAAAATATAAAAAACATAACATAAAAGCAAAAACTCCTGTAAGTACGGAGGCATTGTGCGGTCAACAAAAGCGAGGCGACCAGTAACACAACAGTTAGTAGCACATTTCGCAGTCACAAAGAGCGACAATGACACGCATTCATGAGTGGGAGGCAGCAGCGTAAAGCGTTCACCAGCAGGGAGCACGCGGCAAACTGTCACAGATACCTAACGCTGGGAGCGCCGTACAGTCACACCATACCTGAAACCAGCCACATCATATCACATGCTTCAAATACACACAGGCACACGGCCTAGATTCATCATTCGTGTTGAGTAAAATTGAGATAACGGTAGAAAGCAAAGCCGCGTGACAGTCGCATTGAAGAGATGCGCAGTTCTGAAGTGTACTAAATAAATACTACTACAAAATATCATAGAGACAATCAATATAGCGAAGTATTGCTCATACGTCACAAGCTGTGTATACACAAGGGAAGATTATCTAAACGCGCCATATACAATGCACCAAAGGCAGTGAACAATGCTTAATCTGAACATTTCAAACAGTGCAGAGCCTACGTCGCAGTCCAGTCTCAAGGCAGCACTATAGAAGGACTCACTAGGCATGCGAACAGACTGCACTGAGTTTATCTACATCAGCCAGTGACATCTGGTGGACAGATCATGCAACTCGGACCCTCTCGGCCAGCGGCGAGGGGGGGGGGGCTTATGACACTTACTTCGCGAGTGGAATATTATCGTGCTCGCCGTAAGCGTCGTACAGGTATTCACTGAAAACGGCGCTCTGTTAGTGACTGTGTAGAAATGGTTGTGAAGCAGTTGTTGTTGGACATATTTATCGAGTTGTGACGCCAGAAGCGGCATTCAGTAGCAGTTTAGAGCCCGACATGCGTAGATCCCAAACGATAGAGTCAATCCCTAGAGTATGCAAAGGCAGATCCAGACATGTGTATGGATCTGAAGAAGAACCTATGATCCCAGAGGATCTCTCGACAAAACGCAATGTCTCACCGATCTATCATCCCACCGGATCCGACGACAAAAATACAACAGTGGATATTTGATCCAAGTGGATCCCTCGATAAAATTTGGCGATGGATCTTGGATCCCACAGGATCCCATACAAATTAAATTAATATGTATTCCTAACGGATCTTGGACCGGCAGGATCCGACTGATAAATAATATCATAATTATAGTATTATATATTAATTATAGTAAATATAAATATATCTATGTATAATGGCGGGACTGGGATCCCAGTGGATCCCAGTGTAAATTGGTGCTGCCCTATCTCGGATCCCAGTGGATCCGTCGACCAATGTTGAAGACGGATCTATGATCCCAGTGGATCCGGGATCCAGATTCCAGAGATCAGATCCCGGGATCCGTTTTCGGGATCTGAGCACACATCGGATCAGTTACTTCATTGATCCTCTTTATTGTTCTCGAGATCCGCTGAGACCCTAGATTCACCGTTGTCTCGTGATATATCCTGGGATCCTGGATCAGTTATTGCTTTTGATGAGAGATCTTATTGGATCATAGATCCGTTCCTGGTATAAATGCATACGCCCGATTTGCTTTAGACGGCATCACCACCACCACCAAGTGAACCACCGCCACCACTTAAAACACCAAGACTATCACCACCACTATCACCACCCTCGTTCAGGTTTATTATCTCACTCACTCACGCACGCACGCACTCACTCACTCACTCACTCAATCACTCACTTTCCTCCCCTCCTCTCCCCTCTTCCTTTTCCCCGTTCCTCTCCCCGCCCGGTGCTCACTTGTCGACAAACGTCTCCGAGTACGTCTCTGTCTTGCGGTAGAGCGAGGACAGCCCCAGGCTCACGATCACACACGGGATGAACACCAGAATACACCAGCCCAGCGCCGCCCAGTAGCCGTTCTGCAGCACAGAGTGACGTCATCAGCACCATCATGACGTCAATAGCACGAGATCAATAGCGTGATCAATAGCGTGATCAAATGTGATCGTCAATAGCACGATCATGACGTCAGCGCTGGACGTCATACATAGCGCAAGGGTTGTCAGAGGACGCAGAGCACGCACGGCGGTAAGTTGTACTAAATGACGTCACCGATTAAGATAGAAGACGGCTCACGGCGTGACGTTAAAAAAAGCGAGCTGGGAGGGACAATGAAATAGTGGTGAAGGAAAGTGAATGACTTAATTTGGTTCAGGGTTTAAGACACGAGACCGAAGATGCATCGCAAGGTTGTCCTGGTTAGCATGTTCACATTAGCGAATTCGTCATAGCTAACACAGAACGACGTCAAAAATTCTTAATGCAAAACCATTCAGAAATATGACAATTAATTATTGATAACGAACGATCAACCAACCAACCAGCATGAGCCTTTCCCTTGACGTCTCTTCTGCCAAGTCCTTCAGCTTCAGTGACACTCACGAACGGATAGACGACGTTTTTGCAGAGTGTGACGTCCGTAGCGTTGTAGACGTTGCTGAGTGGTCCACAGCGGCCCAGGTTCTGCCGGAACGCCACCTCCACGCGGCCTGTGTACCCGTCCAGGTGGGCCAGAAACTCGACAGCGTATTCATCCGCCAGCTGAGCACAGCAGCTACGGTCAAACTTGTTCTCGGTAGTACATGGCAGAAACGTGGCAGAAACACGACAGCCAGCTTGAACACAGAGGCTATGGTAAAACTTGATCTCAATATTGAGGTCAGAAACTCAGCAGTGTGCTCGTCAGCCAACCAAAACTCTGTACCCCCGTTACTGACCTGTATGACCTCTGTACCCCCGTTACTGACCTGTATGACCTCTGTTACTGACCTGTATGACCTCTGTACCCCCGTTACTGACCTGTATGACCTCTGTACCCCCGTCACTGACCTGTATGACCTCTGCACCCCCGTTACTGACCTATATGACCTCTGCACCCCCGTTACTGACCTGTATGACCTCTGTTACTGACCTGTATGACCTCTGTACCTCCGTTACTGACCTGTATGACCTCTGTACCCCCGATTACTGACCTGTATGACCTCTGCACCCCCGTTACTGACCTGTATGACCTCTGTGCCCTCGTTACTGACCTGTATGACCTCTGTATCCCCGTTACTGACGCCGCCGCGGGTTCGCAGGTACAGCTGAGCCGACTCTGCCTGCTCGATCAGCTCCCGCACAGCTTCGGTGACATTGGTGCGGTTAAACCGCATGTGCTCCTGTAGGGACACAGTGGCGTTCTGCCCCGGCAAACAGAAACAGGTCAGAACGTGCAGTCAATACAATTAGCTAACGAGACATGCCGACACCGCACAAACTAGCACAGCAACGATTATTTGAATTTTCTTCACTGTAGCCTACATACATTCGTAAACCACATTTTTTTCCATTTTTTCATAACACCAATCACTACTTTTCCTATCACCTCCACTCCCACACACACACAGACCTAGCCACAACTGAATCACCATGCCATATCACGACTTTCTATCCCCAAGTATCCACCTCTCTTTATTCCTCACCATTCTCCATTCCTCATCAGTCTATCCACTCTCCTCAATCTCTTCACAAACCAAGCGCTCCATCCCCAAACTCTATCCCTACCCTACCTCAAACTCTACCCCTACCCCCAGCTCGTTCTCCGTGGACCCGTCTTACCCGCAGTGACACCACAATATCGGCCATCTGATCGACCACGCGCTGCTGAGCGCCCAGCACGGTGGCCTGGTTCCGGAGTCGGTTAGCTGCACGCCTCTCGGACGGGGGCAGGAGGCCAGCGGCAGCCTCCAGAGCCTCGGCCATCTCCGCCAGGTCGACTGCCGTGATCCTGTCCTCCAGCTGACGACAGGGTGGAGAAGGGAGGTCAGGTGGGGTCAGGTGGGGTCAGGTGGGGTCAGGTGGGGTCAGGTGGGGTCAGGTGGGGTCAGTGGGGTCAGGTGGGTCAGGTGGGGTCAGGTGGGGTCAAGGTGGGGTCAGGTGGGGTCAGGTGGCGGGTCCAGGTGGGTCAGGTGGGTCCAGGTTGGGGTCAGGTGGGGTCAGGTGGGGTCAGTTCAGGGGGTAGATGAGGTCAGTTCAGGGGGTAGATGGGGTCAGTTCAGGGGTAGATGGGTCAGTTCAGGTGGGTAGAATGGGTCAGTTCAGGGGTAGATGGGGTCAGTTCAGGGGGTAGATGGGGTCAGTTCAGGGGGTAGATGGGATCAGGTCAGGGAGGGAGGGGGAGATGGGGTCGTTCGAGGGTTTAGACGAGGTTAGCAGGGGGTTTAATGGGTGGGTGCAGAAGGGAGTTAGATGGGAGTTAGATAGGAGTTCGATAGGACAAACAGGGTCAGATGAGGGGTTAGGCGGGGAGATGGGTGTTAAATGAGGGTTAGATAAGGTTGGATGGGGTCAGATGAGGGTTAGATGAGATTGGATGGAGTCAAACTTGACAAAGAAAATGTAAGTTAACCCGCGCGGCGTAGGGGGGGGGTTAATATCCCCTCTCCGTAATTTCCGCAATAAACCTTGAAAACGGTAACAGATAACGACGTCAAAAGTTTAGTACCCTTATCCAGCATCATTTGAACGTCTTTCTTTAAAAAATCCATCGAAAAAAAGTTGAGAAAGAAACTTTGGGAGATAATGACGTTTTGATGACGTCAATGTTCATGCATTTTTGGTTGACATAACGATAAATGTTTGAATGCATCGTAGATAACATGAGCTTAAAGGCAAAATAGCACCAACGCAAAACTGCATAAGAAAGGAAATTTGATTCTCCTAAAGATGGCAATTCCGGATTTCAAAAACTTGAGTTTTGACCCCTATTTGTGTTTTTCAGAAATTTCCCCAAACAATTGAAAAATTTCAAAAGATACTAAAAAAAACCGGACTATGTATTATGAGAACCAATGTAATGAATATCCAGACCAATATTTTCAAAGTAATGCTCATTTTTCAAGTGACTGATGCCAATGCATAAGTTAGGTAAGACGTCAATTTTCAATATAATGTTTTTTTGGATTTTTTTGACTGAATACCCAGATATATAAATGGTCATTTTTGTGTTTATGAGACAAAAACTAACCTAGAAAAACATGCAATTGTTTAATTCATATGTCAGTTTTCAGTTTTTGACCTTATGCCTGATCTTGACCTTGACGGGGTCAAAGTTGTAAAAATGAACTGTTTAATATTGACTTCTTACGTGCAAAATAACCCCTAAAACAACATGTGTCACAAGGCTTTATTTGACCTCTCGTGACAGTGACCTTTTGTGACCTGACCTTGACCTTGACATTTGCATGCAATTTCACTTTTACTTATATTGGCAATAGATGTATTACACCTTTGAGAGCTTTATGTGCATTGACAGTCCTTAATCAAAGGTTTAATTTGCCAAGTATGAACCATTAAACTCAATTAACTCGAACTTTCCATATGACCTGACCGTGACCTTACATTTGACCTAACTTGAGAAAAAATCGGTATGCATTCGATTCGTTTCATTGAGAGCTTTCGATCGCCGCCTTCCGCGTCTCGCTGCGGCTATTGGTTCGGAAGATAACAGGGGGTAATATTTACCCCCCCCCCCCTACGCCGCGCGTTCGGCGAGAGACCCCTACGCCGCGCGGGTTAACATCCATGTTGTCGGCTGATAACATGCATATCCGTTAAGAACGTCTATATTAACATGAAAAGCCCAGGTCAAGTTAGTTACATATTCAAGGCAGGCGATTCGTCCCGATAAGTCAATGTCATACTGAAGCCCTGTCTGACTTAGCCAAGTCAACGCAGGCTTACATCATTCCATGAGGGATAGGTCGAATATAAATGTTACTGCCGACGGTTGCCAGGATTACGACTCGATAACATATTTTACAATCTTGTCCTACGAGGAACTAAATCCGCCACATTATCAACAGTGGCGCTGCAGCCTGTTTTGGCGTCTCGTTAATGTACGATCCAGTGCACAAGCCACGCCGAGATGAAGATCTGGACAGTTAAGAATAGGATGTCGGAAGATCTCGAGATTTCGCAGCAATAAACATTTGCGACTCGGCCGTCTACGGCTTCACGGAAGTTCTCTGATCTTTACAGATTTTCGTTCGAGTACTGGCGGCTTATAACAAGAATCTTGTCGCTGGACGCGGAGTTGAGAGTGGAAAATAAAACGCATATACTTGTCATAAGTTTCTTATCTCCATTCCAGAAGCGGAGAATATAACAGAGAGATCACTGTCTGCCCAAAGCACCGCTCATGATGTTAAGCGTCGATTCCGATCCAAGCAAAATCCATCCAATCAAAACATTCGGACTAAATGTATCGACATAAATTACATTTACCAATGCAAATATCAAGAAATCAGCCATCGGGAACCTACGATAAAACAGACAAATATGTAGCCCATTGTTTCCCCGTCATTCATTCACAAACAACACCGACAGATGTTACCACATACCTCAGTCTCTACCCACAGTACTCTCTTACCGTCAGCGTGAAGGCGGTGTAGTTGATTCGCGCCACGTCGGAGCGCGCCAGTTCGTACAGCTGCTGCTTGGCCAGCGGTGTCAGAATCTCCACATTGGTGTCCACCTGGTGGCAGACGGACGAAACACTCAGCACAGAGGACACCACCGTCGACAGGATAGCGAGGCAGTGAGCGCGGCCCTTCAGCCGATGGGAGCACGAGTAGCAATCAGGTAATACGCTGATTTCCTTGAAATAAGGAGCTTCAAGCACTGGGTGAATGGGCACCGAGTATAGTGCTCCTTCTCTGTACTATCATTTCCAGAATACAACAGGCATACACAATGAACATGATAACTGCCGATGTCTTGCACATTTAGACGGGTACCTATACCATAACACGCCTAAGCGCGTAAAACACACACACACACACACACACACACACACGAGTCGCACACACACAACACACCACACAACATATCCATTCACCACACACACACACACACAGACACACACCACAACCACACAGCCACACACACACACACACACAACACACAACACACACACACACACACAATCA
Source organism: Semibalanus balanoides (assembly GCA_014673585.1). NCBI lineage: Eukaryota > Metazoa > Arthropoda > Thecostraca > Balanomorpha > Balanidae > Semibalanus > Semibalanus balanoides. The sequence goes on from VOPJ01005563.1 coordinate 11,981, forward strand.
CAAACACACACACACACACCACACACTAACCACCACACACACCACAACACACACCACACACACACAACCCAACACACACACACACACAAACACACACACACACACACACACACACACACACACACACACACACACACACACACACACACACACACGCACATACTAGTCGTGTGAATAACACTAGCAACTACACACACAAAGGACAGCGATCGTTTTGCACAGCATTCGAGGTCACTGACCTTTCGGGGTCACTGACCTGTATCTGTCTTCCAATTCGGGTGTCACTGACCTGTATCGTCTCTGCAGTTCGGATCACTGACCTTTCGGGGTCACTGACCTGTATCTGTCTCTCCAGTTCGGGGTCACTGACCTGTATCTGTCTCTGCAGTTCGGAGTCACTGACCTGTATCTGTCTCTGCAGTTCGGGGTCACTGACCTGTATCTGTCTCTACAGCTCGGGGTCACTGACCTGTATCTGTCTGCGGAGCGAGTCCAGCTGGCTGTCGATTCCGAGCTCCTCCTTATAGCGCCTCAGCTGACCCAGGTCAACCAGAGGCTCCAGGTTCAACACCGTGTAGATCGACTGGTTCTGGTGGCATTTTCTGCGCGACGGAGACACGCACGACTGGTTAGATATCACCGGTGTAGATTGGTCCCCGCTTGGACCCGAGGAGGTTATATCGGCCGCCGGATATATGGCCCACAAAAGCCGTTCGGCTAAGTGACCGCCCCTGGGGCGGTCACCGGGCGGAGAAACAACAGCAACAACAACAGGAGGTTATGCGCAGTACGCACTAATCTAACAATATTGGGAGGATCGACTGGTTCTGGTGACATTGCCTTTGACGCACAGACACATTAGTGTTCGCTATTCAGACCTGTGTGTTGTTTCACACATGGTGGCAATACTGTAGTGGCAGGACCTGTGGCAGCAGCAGGTTATCAACACTCGACAGATTTGAGAGCGAGAGTCTGACAGATTTACCAACAGAGGCAATGCAATGTTTGTTTATTTATTGGGGTTTAAGGGCGCGCCGACACCTCTTGGTCAATTTGCGCCCAGCAATGCAATGTGAAAAAAAAAACATCGGAACCAAGCGTACAAACCATAACACATCAGGAAAATTCCAAACATGAACCCAGCCATCGGCACAACAGGAGCAACTGAACCGCTGACGTCACGTCACTCCCCGATGACGTCACGTCACTCACCCGATGACGTCACGCCACTCACCCAATGACGTCACGTCACTCACCCAATGACGTCACTTCACTCACCCAATGACGTCAGCCAGCTGGAACCCAGTCTGCTTCAGCTCCGGGAACAGCTCCTCTGGGGGCAGCAGGGCCTCCAGCAGGGCCAGTCCGCTGGAGGGCGACGCGGGGTTCTGCAGACCCTGGCAGAGGTAGAACTGCGCCAGCCCGCCCACCAGGAACATACACGTCATCACCACCAGCACCATCCAGCCGAACAGGAAGAAGAAGAACGTCCCGCTGCCGGCAAACAGGCGAGATGGTGACGTCAGAGCGGCGACGGCAGCGATGCTCACGTCTTCGGTGTCATTTTAACCAGACAAATACATATGATAAGGCCTAAAATGAAGTTACACGTAGGCTACTAACCCTGCTAGAATGCGACGCGGTAACCATATGAACATTTGATTTCACAGTTAGTCATCAGTAGGTGCTCTTATTGATCTTTGTTTTACGCTATTATCATTATATTATGTTATCTTATATGTATCACTAGTAGTTAGTTGTCATGTGAGTTGTGACGAACACTATCCAAAACAATTTCGTACTCTTACAGCTCTGGTACAGAGCGAAAGAGAAGAAGAAGAAAGACAATGCAATAGCAGATTTAGCACACGGACACCAGCCAATACAGAACAACAGCGGGCAACAAGGGCCTACTCACCTGAGTAGGAAGTTGGCTCCTGCGCCCTTGTTGCATGTGTCATCTCCGTACACGTTGCCGGGCCGACGGCCGCAGAAGCCGCAAAATAGACCCATCACCAGGCAGAAGGTGATGATGAGTGCCATCGATGACAAGATCAGGTACAGGTAGTACCTGCCGAGACAGAGGTCAGGTCAGGTCAGGTCAGGTCAGGTCAGGTCAGGTCAGGTCAGGTCAGGCCAGGTCAGGTCAGGTCAGGTCAGGTCCAGGTCAGGCCGCAGGTTCAGGCCAGGTCAGGCCAGGTCAGGTCAGGTCAGGTCAGGTCCGGTCAGGTGCAGGTCAGGTCAGGTCCAGGGTCAGGTCAGGTCCAGGTAGGTCAGGTCAGGTCAGGTCAGGTCAGGTCAGGTCAGGTCAGGTCAGGTCAGGTCAGGGTCACGTAATCATGATTACCAGTGACGATAGAAATAGGAACAGGTAGCACATGCCGACATAGGTCAGGTCAGGTCAAAGCCACAGTGAGTATCGAAATTGGATCAGGGTCAGAGACAAGGTCAAAATGGCGCAGTATTCGCGTCTGAGATCATGTGGAGGTCACTGCCCTGCGAACTGCGAGCAACTATGTAGTGACTGATATAATGTTATCCGACACGTGGAGTCATGGTGCCAGCGCTGAGTGCAGCATCGTATGAACAGAACAATGACACGCCATTATTGCTTACAGTGCTCAGCAGATAGTCACTGCTCAATTCCTTATTTGTATGCATTTACGAACTAGAATGAACACACGCTTACAAAATAGCCATTGAATCAATATTTCATAAAATACGCTTTTCTTTAATATCCACAAACGCACCCTAGTCATCAGCATCACGAAGAGTTTGACCCCCTGACACAATAAATTAATCCACCGTCTCAAGCACTACCACTTCATCGCCGAGACAAAAAAGTTCATGCTGAATGCTGTGCCGAATTATCGAGCTCGAGTCTCACGAATTCCTCGAGTTTCTCGATTTCCTCTCAACTTCTCAAGTTCTCAAGTTTCTCAAGTTTCTAGAGTTTCTCAAGTTTCTCAAGTTTCTCAAGTTTCTCGAGTTTCTCGAGTTTCTGGAATTCCTCGAGACTAAAGTTTCTCGAGTTTCTCGAGATCTATCGAGTTTCTCTTGACTGTTTAGACGGTTCTTTGAGCTCACCTGAACGGCCCAAACTGCTGCACGTAGCTGTCCGCCTCTGTCAGCACCTTGTGCGCCTCGCCCAGGCGAACCTGGTCCAGAACCGAGGACACGTTGGCAGCGATGTCACGTAGCTGACCACCTGCGGGCCGACAAAGGTCACATGGGCGTCACACACGAGTCACCGACAGGTCACACGACAGGTGACAGGTCGACGACAGGTCACACACTGATTATACATGGGTTACACGTGACACAAACGTCATACATCGATTGCTAAGGTAGCGTGCCTCATTATTTTTGTTCTCTTTCAAATACAGCTTGATTCAATATCACCAGCCCACATATCAACGTCACAACAAGGTAGTCTCAGACACTTCTGCTTCATGCTTTTTTACGAAAACTCAACATAATACCGAGAGATTGGTCCAAAGCCCCTTGAAATAATAAAGAAAAACTCAGGAGGCTCCACAACAAAGGAAGACTACTCTCCGTTCGCTGGTACACAGATGAATGCCACTGAAGTTGGATTTCGGCCGCATCAAAACAGCGAAGGCTAAGATCAAT
>VOPJ01005564.1:0-15613 GCA_014673585.1 Semibalanus balanoides
CGAGCTGGGAGCCGCGTCACGTGGTACAGCCAGAGGTACAGCGTGGTTTCGATGATCGGATGTGGTGTCCTATAGGCCGCACTGAGGAAAACCCGTGCCGGGTTGGAGCTATATGACGTTCCAAGTCACAGTCGCAGTTACCGACCTACCGCCAATTTCACCAGCCACGTACTAGGGAATTCAAAGGAGAGCCAGTCGCAGCCCAGACATCAGTAATTGAATGACTGATATACAAGTGGCATATTTCTCCCCTCTCGACCTATATGCAGGGGCGTAGGTTCTTCGGAAAAGTGTGTATAAGGAGGAGAGGGGGGGAGGCTGAGCTGTGAAAAATCGCTTAACACGCGCCCCGCTAGGATATTCAGCTCGGGGGCATATTATGCTCCGTCGTTATCCTCTGAACAAATTACCGCAGCGAGACGCACAAGGTGGAAACCGAAAGCTTTCAATGAGACACAGCTGAAGTATGCGCGGGATTGTCAAAATAAGGACAAATGTCAGGTCACGATCTGATCAAAGGTCAAAGTTGAGATATTTGAGTTCTTGGGTCATACTTTCCATCCAAAGCCTTATATTAAGACTATTATCACACACAAAACTCTTAAAGGAAAAATGTGTCTCCCTCGTTAAGCAGAATCGAAATTGTAAGCAAAGATCAAGATCAAGTTACAAGAGGTCACTGTTGGCAAGAAATCTACGAAAATCATACGACACATGTTTTATGTGTTATTTTACACGTATAATGCGATAGAAGCAGTCGTTTTTACAACCTGATATCATACAAGGTCAATAACAGGTCACAAGGTCAACAGTTAACATGTATTGCTATAAATAAAGATTAAATGGAATATAATAACCAGTAACCTAATACTAATTAAAAGAGATAAAATTACAAAACTATATTGAATATTTCGACGTTGCGGCTTCTTCAGCAATTGCTGAAGGCGAAATATTCAATATATTTTTTGTCATTTTATCTCTTTTAATTAGTATGAGGTTACTGGTTATTATATTCCATTTAATCATTATGATCAACCTCAATCAGAGTTTCAATCATCTCAGATATATAAATAAAGAAGCATGATTCTGGACCAGTTTTAACTATAAAAAATACAGCGGTGGAATTTATTGGCCTGAATCTAGTCAATAAAATCCAGAAAATGTAACTTAAAACAAATGACGTCGTGAGTTACTTATGCTAAGGGAGCCATAAGTCAGTCAAGAATAAAGATATTGCTTTGACATTTGGTTTGGGTATCGTCCAGGCTTGGTTCTCTCATTCATTTGTTTTTTCTTAAGCTTCCAAAAATTGTAGTTTGTGAGAAGACAAAAAAGACAATTGTCAAAAAATGCGGTTTTGGATTTGTAGGGGTAAAAAACATCACATCTTAAAGATCTGAGATATAAAATAGAAAGGCAATACCATTTTCGCTTTTTGGAAGATCTTCTATTTCCAATTTGGTTCAGAACTCGATTTCTACAATTTTTCAAACATGTATCGTTATCCTATAACAACAATGACACAACACGACGGCATTCAAACGTCATTATCTCCACAAGTACTCCATCATTACCATTTAAATTTTGTGAGAAAACGTCAAGTTGATGCAGCATAAAGTGCTGTACGTTTCACGTCGATATCTATGACAGTTTTCTAGAAATGAAGATGATCTGGGTGGGGGCAGTTTTTGCCCAACCCTCATGTTTATTGTTAAAGTACCTACCATCAAAACCCACAAAATATATATTTCTCTTCGGATTTTACCCACTTCCTTCGCCAAGCTGGGGTGCTTAAGCCCCCCCCACTCAATAGGGTCCTTCACCACTGCCTATATGACGGAATCGGCATTTCCTCAGGGAAATCTGTCTATGACTCTATAATACCTACCCCACTGGCATCTCCAAAGAGGACCAAATGAGCTTGCCACATCAAAACGCCCTGAACTCGGCCCCAAATGACATTTCATGATACAATATAAAAATCTTAGGAGCTTTTACAGATAAAGTATATTTTAAATCGGTTACTAATGCATACGGAAACGAGATAGGTTATTTTTAAAATCATGTCCGGCTTAAGATTTGCCCCTCACCCACTTTCGCCGTTTTGGAACTATCATTGTTTTCTCCTCCCCACGAATACACAAAGGATATTCCCCGAGTTCTTGAACAGAAAATATGACCTACTTTTAAAATTGGGTTTACCAAAAGTAACGAGATTGGGCCTTATATAGACCAGAATGAACCTGTTTACGCCGGAATGAGCCATTCATAGGCTGCAATGAGTCTCTAAGGACCACTGGGTCGCTTTACCACCGCCCACCGGGATCTCCCGTGGCTTCCAAAGTTACCTGCGCTTTGTGCAAAAAGTGAGATAAGTTTGTTTGGTTTGAAGTCCCTTCGATCGACCGACCCCTTCAAGGCTCGGGGGATTGGATCACGTCCCCCTCTGGATCCGCCACTGGCAGACAGTGTCAAAGGAGGTGCGTATCAGATACAAAGTCAAGGAGTGTCAAATGTACCTATTGAGGACCGAGGGGTCATAAGTTGAAGGAGAGCTAATGCGAATGGTAATAACTAATAGCCCATGGTTGGCTGTTTGAAATTAATGGTGAACACTGAATATGTAACGTGACATTAACTTGGCCAGAATCTTCCTCAGAAATCCAAGAGGAATTTATCATGAAGATTGAAGAACCCTGCCTACATTCATAATGGCAAATCTCACAGTGCAAATCGCAAATCTCACTCCCTGAGGCACTATTCGACCTCTGAAGAGCGCCGTCACCAGGGGCACTCGTAACGCTCCATTGGGATGACCTCTGGATAGTCGCCCATGTGTCTGAGCGATCGGGCTGCTCAGGACCAGGACTCCATCTTTCACCAGCGCTCGGCCGCCCAGCCAGTCTCCGCTACCATTGGTCAATACAGGGTAAAAAATCGCACACCCAGCCTGCTGGGCCAGCGGAGGACGAACGATTTTCTCGGGAGGCCCCGCCCCGCCGCTGACGTCACAGGTCGGGCGTGACGACGGCGGCCGCTCGACCAATCAGGGGCGAGGACCGCCGCCTGAAAAAATACACTCTCTGGCAGTGGCGCCGTATAAGCCGGACGGTGAGGTCGGCGGCCGATGGGACGGCACGGGAGGGCGGCCCAAAGCGGCGCACCCGGCCCGTCGGGACCGTCGGCAGAAATGGTCCTCATTTGGCCAGCAGTGGCGCCGCAAAAACTGCCCAGATGAAGATCAATGTGGACAGATTCGGAGAGGATTCGGAGCCTGTAGCCGGCCAACACAGAGCGTGGCGATCACGTTGTCCTTTGCTGTACCGGGTGGCGGGTACAGTCGATATCTCTGCTGTCAGTATTTCAATAGCGTCATTCGAGTCGCGTGAATAAGTTAACATCATGCTCATGAAAGAAAGTAACAGCCTGCATAGGATAATCCGAATACAGGTAATTACGGGAGCAAACGACTTTGCCCCCTCGCCTGTGGGTTCACAATCACCAGCCCAAGCTTCATTCACATATCACTCTCATTTTCCCGCCTATATCCAGAAGTAGGCCAGGCCTTATCGCCTGGGGCAAAAACCCAGCAGTTTCCCCTGCAAAAACTGTGCATCGTGCTGGCAAAAACCCTCAGAGGACGGCAAAACCGGAGACGATAAACAGTCCGCGTAATGCGGATATCGACTGACCTACATTTGTCGGAGCCCGAATGGCGGGAGCAGAAACGGCAGGAAATTATTCCGTCACATGGACGCGAAACTGTGGCAAAAAGTTAATTATCGTGGCATGCTGTGTGTGCAATTACAGCCAATATGTGAAGGATGTCGAACACAATGTAGGGCAATGGGCATTTAACTGCATGCTCAACGTGAGTTTGCGCTAATCGGCTGTGCCGTAAAAAGTCCCCATATAATGGGAACCATGCGGGGTAATTAAAGGGAATCGTTCACCTTTAACAAAGGGTTTTGAGTTGAGATAGCCAAGTTGTGGTGCATGCTCGAAAATGACTTGTGACGCTTTCACATTTGCCAAGAAACCTATTATTTATTCAATATTCAGTCCTAAAAGTCGGGACCGGGTATACCCGGTAACTCCAATCGCTGATTGGTTGATTTTGGCTGAGTTTGACGTATGATTATGGCGCCGCAGATGACGTAAGACTTAATGGAAAGTGTAAGGTGCTGGAGCAAACCATACTGTTTCAGTACCATCATTTTTTTTATTGCAAGAATTGAATTTTTGTCAGATAATGCTATGCATAATGATTTTGATGTTTAAAATCTTCTAATAAAACATTTTCTAAACAACGTTCTGTAGCGTATGTGTAAGCCGTAACAGCGCTGGGGTTATTTCTTGTTCTTCTATTGGCTCGCGTACAAATTTGTTGATTTCTGTCCCCACGGTTCAGTGGTCCCACTCACCGAACCCCACCTTCGCACCAGTAACGCGCGTTCCGCTTTGATTGGCCGCCCGCGACGCAGGCCGCCCGCTGGAGCTGATAGGAGCCGGACCGGGAGACCGGTACGCCAGTGACGTGGGTAGACCGTGCATGACCTTGTGACACATAATCCAGACGGACGTCCCAGAGCACGGACAGTGAGCGACGGTGGCGGACAACACAGCTTTTCACGCATAGTGAAAATATAATAGTGACGAATAACCTACTTTAAAAGCAAGTACTGTGATGGTTTTCAAAAGCGTTGGTATTTTCGGGATCTTCAACAAGTACTTGGGCAAGTACCACATGTATACGACACGATCCCCTCACAATCGATGACGTTGGCGTGCCTTCTTTCAGCCAGCTGATTTCGCATTACTTTGAGGAAAAAAGTAATGAATTATACCAAAATAAATGCCATTTTAAATTGCTTTTTCCAGTGCGTAAATATAGGTTTTCCTTTTGACTTACTAGTAATATGATACTTAATTTCTTGCTTCTCTTAATCATTTCTGAGCTTTTTCTCGATTTTTTCAAGGTGAACTATTCCCTTTAAGAACAAGCAAATTTAAGCTGTTTTGGCAAAGAATGAAGAGAAAGGACTTTAAAGGAAGAGTGCTACCTCGCAGGCCAATATCGAGTTTTTGGTGTATAGGTATCGGTAGATTAAGCGTGTCCGATTTTGCCTGCAAAGTATGGTTCCCGAAACTCCCCCCATTAGATCAAAAAATCCTTGTGCACCTTCAATGATTGGCAATCATTTGTAAAATTGGAGTCGGCTACTCACTATTTTGAAACACTTCTTAACTGCATTTTTTTCAAATTCACCATCACCATTCCGTCAGTGAACTTTACAATTTAAATGCGTATGAAGTTTATCATGTTGCCAACAATTCCTTTGTAAAACTTGATTAGTTTTCCCATTACCTCAGGAAATGTGTCAAATTGCGCTGATTGCGCTGATTTCGGGTGTTTTGGGAGGCATGACCTTGTGGCCCCCTTTGGATCCTCCCATGATAATTAGTACTTAACTACTTACTTGCAAATTATCTTGCACCTACCTATAAGCAAACAAAGAGATTGTAAGAATTCTCACATGTTGTAAAATTAGCTAGAAATATGTACCTACCGTCGTGCATGGATCCCGAATTCGGATTAGGGATCCCAATAGATCCCTAGGCATAAAACATATCTGGATTTGAGATCTTTGTGAATCCCTCAGTTTATTGTGTGCTTTTATATGGTATCATATGTGGATCCCAGGACACATGACACACCACACATATATCCAGATCTCAGCTGGATCCCGGGATCCAGGCACATGTCTGATGTCAGCCAACACAAAAACAGCAGAGCGATCCACTTAGTCCAAACAAACAGCGCCTTCCCTGCAGTAGGACAGACTGGGACACCCGAGCCACTGCGGCTACAGCTCTGAGCTCTGTATATCGCCAGAGTTCTCCTTTGCTCTGTATATCGCCAGAGCTCTCCTTAGATAACAGTAGTACTACTGTTATCTATGGCATGTTAACATGTTATGTTGGCATGTTAACATGTATACTGTTAACGTTCATATTGACATATATATATAAACAGTCAACTCCTCATATTAATTTATTGATGTATAACTTTGAATTGATATTAACTTTGAACCGGAAGAATAACTTTGTCTGAAATGACTTCGAAATTAATTTTGGCAATACATAAATTAGATGTATAGGTAACACATGTATACTGTTATCTATATGGCATGTATACTGTTATCTATGGCATGTTAACATGTTAACATGTTATGTTAACATGTATAATGGCATGTTATGTTAACAGTAGTAGATAACAGTAGTACTACTGTTATCTATGGCTCTGTATATCGCCAGAGTTCTCCTTTGCTCTGTATTGGTATCGCCAGAGTTCTCCTTTGCTCTGTATATCGCCAGAGTTATCCTTTGCTCTGTAATATCGCCAGAGTTCTCCTTTGCTCTGTATATCGCCAGAGTTCTCCTATGCTCTGTATATCGCCAGAATTCTTCTTTGCTCTGTATATCGCCAGAGTTCTCCTATGCTCTGTATATCGCCAGAGTTCTCCTTTGCTCTGTATATCGCCAGAGTTCTCCTATGCTCTGTATATCGCCAGAGCTCTCCTGTGCCGTGTATATCGCCAGAGTTTCTCCTGTGCTCTGTATATCGCAGAGTTCTCCTTTGTCTGTTATATCGCCAGAGTTCTCCTTTGCTCTGTATATCGCCAGAGTTCTCCTGTGCTCTGTATATCGCCAGAGCTCTCCTATGCTCTATATATCGCCAGAGTTCTCCTATGCTCTGTATATCGCCAGAGTTATCCTGTGCTCTGTATATCGCCAGAGTTCTCCTGTGCTCTGTATATCACCAGAGTTCTGCTTTGCTCTGTATATCGCCAGAGTTCTCCTGTGCTCTGTAAATCGCCAGAGTTCTCCTTTGCTCTATATATCGCCAGAGCTCTCCTTTGCTCTGTATATCGCCAGAGTTCTCCTTTGCTCTGTATATCGCCATAGTTCTCCTGTGCCTGTATATCGCAGAGCTGCTCCTATGCTCTATATATCGCCGGAGTTCTCCTATGCTCTGTATATCGCCAGAGTTCTCCTGTGCTCTGTATATCGCCAGAGTTCTGCTTTGCTCTGTATATCGCCAGAGTTCTCCTATGCTCTGTATATCGCCAGAGCTATCCTTTGCTCTGTATATCGCCAGAGTTCTCCTTTGCTCTGTATAGCGCCAGAGTTCTCCTTTGCTCTATATATCGCCAGAGTTCTCCTTTGCTCTGTAAATCGCCAGAGTTCTCCTTTGCTCTGTAAATCGCCAGAGTTCTCCTTTGCTCTGTATATCGCCAGAGTTCTCCTTGCTCTGTATATCGCCAGAGTTCTCCTTTGCTCTGTAAATCGCCAGAGTTTCTCCTTGCTCTGTAATATCGCCAGAGTTCTCCTTTGCTCTGTATATCGCCAGAGTTCTCCTTTGCTCTGTATATCGCCAGAGTTCTGCTTTGCTCTGTATATCGCAAGAGCTCTCCTATGCTCTGTATATCGCCAGAGCTCTCCTTTGCTCTGTATATCGCCAGAGTTCTGCTTTGCTCTGTATATCGCCAGAGTTCTCCTTTGCTCTGTATATCGCCAGAGTTCTCCTTTGCTCTGTAATAGTCGCAGAGCTCTCCTATGCTCTGTATATCGCAGAGCTCTCCTTTTGCTCTGTATATCGCCAGATTCTGGCTTTGCTCTGTATATCCGCCAGAGTTCTCCTTTGCTCTGTATAATCGCCAGAGCTCTCTTGCTCTATATATCGCCAGAGTTCTGCTTTTGCTCTGTATATCGCAAGAGCTCTCCTATGCTCTGTATATCGCCAGAGCTCTTTCCTTTTGCTCTGTATAATCGGCCAAGAAGGTTCTCCTTTGCTCTATATATCGGCCAAGAGTTTCTCCCTTTGCTTCTGTATATTCGCCAAGAGTTCTCCTATGGAACTCTGTATATCGCCAGAGCTCTCCTTTGCTCTGTATATCGCTAGAGTTCTTTTTTGCTCTGTATATCGCCAGAGTTCTGCTTTGCTCTGTATATCGCCAGAGTTCTGCTTTGCTCTGTATATCGCCAGAGTTCTCCTTTGCTCTATATATCGCCAGAGTTCTCCTTTGCTCTGTATATCGCCAGAGCTCTCCTATGCTCTGTATATCGCTAGAGTTCTTCTTTGCTCTGTATATCGCTAGAGTTCTTCTTTGCTCTGTATATCGCCAGAGCTATCCTTCGTCATGTTTCTCCTGACCCCAGGCTGCCGCCAGCTGTTTCACTCTGCAGCCAGAAAAACCGGCGCCATTTTTCCTCGTGTTTATAGCCTCACTGCCGTTCGGTTATTTGTGAGAGGCCTGCAGTGCGGCGTGGAGCTGCTGTGGTAGCTGACAGGTACACACACTACAAAGTGAACTAAATAATTCCTTGAGTCCTTCAAGCTGGCTCGGTCAGACTAGTAATTCACCTAGCATTGGGCGCCGCCTGTTTGGTAATATCATATAGACTAGTGATGTCATTTTCCCAAAATTTCCTAACCAAAACCAATCCAATACCAAACAGGAAGCATTTTGGTTGTCCAAATATTGACCGATTTTGGTGAGGCCAAAAATGTCCAAGATTTGACCGATTTTTTAACAGTATACATATTTAAACAAAATTAAGCTGACCGAAAAGTGTCCAAAAATTTATCAGCCTGACCGACCGATTACCGAATCGGTCACACATTTTTTTCGGCAACAAAAATTTTGGTTAACACAACTAATATAGACACAAAGATGGTACAGTGGTCATATTTGTCATTGGCCTTGTATTGGACATTTGGTCGAACAAAAGCTTATCGGAATGATATCGCTGCTTTGGGATATATTTGGTACATACGATATGAAGATACCATAAATTCATAATGGCAGAGCTCATTATGCAGAGCAGGTGTACCAGCGCCGACTATCAGCAGTGTCCAGCGCCGACTATCAGCAGTGTCCAGCGCCGACTATCAGCAGTGCTCAGCGCCGACTATCAGCAGTGTCTAGCGCCGACTATCAGCAGTGCTCAGCGCCGACTATCAGCAGTGCCCAGCGCCGACTATCAGCAGTGTCCAGCGCCGACTATCAGCAGTGCTCAGCACCGACTATCAGCAGTGTCCAGCGCTGACTATCAGCAGTGTCCAGCGCCGACTATCAGCAGTGTCCAGCGCCGACTATCAGCAGTGTCCAGCGCCCGACTATCAGCAAGTGCTCAGGCAACCGACTCATCAGCAAGTGTCAGCGCTGACTATCAGCAAGTGTCCCAAGCGCCGACTATCATCAAAGTGTCCAGCGCCGACTATCAGCAGTGTCCAGCGCCGACTATCAGCCAGTGCCTCAGGCCGACTATCAGCAAGTGTCCAGCGCGACTATCAGAGTGCTCAGCAACCTGACTATCAGCAGTTCCCAGCGCCGAACTATCAGCAGTGTCCAGCGCCGAATATCAGCAAGTGGTCAGAAGCCCGACTATCAGCCCAGTGCCAGCGCCGACTATCAGCAGTAATACCAGCACCGGACTATCAGCAGTGTCCAGCCGCCGCACTATCAGCAGTACCCACAGCGCCGACTATCAGCAGTGTCCAGCCGCCGACTTATCAGCAGTGTTCCAGCGCGCCGACCATCAGCAGTGCCCAGCGCCGACCATCAGCAAGTTGTCCAGGCCCAGGGTCCGACTATCAAGCAGTGTCCAGGGTCGACTATCAGCAGTACCAGCGCCGACTATCAGCAGTGGTGCCAGCCGCCGACTAATCAGCAGTGTCCAGCGCCGACTATCAGCAGTATCCAGCGCCGACTATCAGCAGTGCCCAGCGCCGACTATCAGCAGTGCTCACTACTCAGCACCAGTATGCAGGGCTGGCCATCAGCAGTGACCAGCGCTGGTATGCAGGGCTGGCCATCAGCAGTGACCAGCGCCAGGTATGCAGGGCTGGCCATCAGCAGTGACCAGCGCCAGGTCTGCAGCGGCTGGCCATCAGCAGTGACCAGCGACAGGTCAAGCAGCGGCTGGCCATCAGCAGTGACCAGCGCCGGTCTGAAGGGCTGGCCATCAGCAGTGACCAGCGCTGGTATACAACGCTGGCTGGCCATCAGCAGTGACCAGCGCCGGTCTGCAGCACTGGCCATCAGCAGTGACCAGCGACAGCAAGCAGGGCTGGCCATCAGCAGTGACCAGGGCCGGTCTGTAGCGCTGGCCATCAGCAGTGCCCAGCGCCGGTACACAGCGCTGGCGGCGGGTGCTGACTGCGGACGGCCCCAGCGCTGACCATTTTGCCAGTCGAGGTCGGCACCACCTCTCCCTGGCTCAGTTCAGACTTCAGACGCACTGTACCGCCTCACAGTCCAGTATTCGGCCCGACAATTAGCCGGACGTTCCGGCGCCGCTCATCGTCGGTCGCCGGCTGCGCGCGGCTGCCGCCAGGGGGCGGCGCAGCCAGCCAGCAACATGGCCGCGCAAAAACACGCGCAAAAACCGCCGGCAAAAAGACGCATTTCGACGGCGGCCGCGCGCGCGTGACCCCCCGGTTCTTTGCGTCGCGAAGCCGGGCAGACGCAAGAAGTGGCGGTGGACGGCGGACGCACCGTCCATGAGCGCAGAGAGTGGCTAAATCGCGAAAAAATAGCCAGTGTGCGTGGAGATCAGTGCAGGAGTCGGTGTGGAAGTGAAGCGGCATGTCGGAGGGGGTGATGTGGCAGACGGCGTACCAGCAGGAGCCGGAGGCGTGGCAGCCAGGAGGAGCAGAGAGGAGCAGTGAGACGTCTCCTGAGGTACGGCGCCGGACAGACAGACATACGATCGAGGTATACACATTCAGACAGGCGCCGGACAGGCAGACATACGACCGAGGTACACACATTCACACACAGACAACGTCTGAGGTACACACATTGACACACAGACAGACGTCTGAGGTACACACATTGACACACAGACAGACGTCCGAGGTACACACATTGACAAAGATAGACGTCTGAGGTACACACATTGACTACAGACAGAAGGTTAATGAGGTGGCACACATTGACACACAGACAGACTTCCAAGGTGCACACATTGGACACACAGACAGAACTTCCAAGGTACAACACATTGACATTACACAGAAAGACGTCGAGGTAGCACACATTTGACAAAGATAGAAGACGTCTGAGGTACACACAATTACACAGACAGAGGTATGAAGGTGCACACATTGACACACAGACAGACTTCCAAGGTGCACACATTGACACACAGATAAGGCTATCCAAGGTACACACATTTGATCACACAGACGACGTCCGAGTACACACATTGACACACAGACAACTCTAGGGTAACACACATTGACACATGCGCGCTGACAACGTCTGAGGTAACCACATTGACATCCAGACAACGTCCTGAAGGTACACACATGCATATTGACACAGACAATGTCTGAGGTACAGACACATTGACATACAGATACAGCGTCTGGGTACACACATTTGACACAGACAATGGTCTGAGGTAACACACAAGCTTGACAGCATACAGACAAACGTCTGAGGTACAGCACATTGACACAGACAATGTCTGAAGGTACACACATTGACACACAGAACAGACCGTCCGGAGGTACACACAGTTGACAAAGATATGACGTCTTGAGGTACACACATTGACACAGACAGAGGTATGAGGTGCACACATTGACACACAGACAGACTTCCAAGGTGCACACATTGACACACAGATAGACTTCCAAGGTACACACATTGACACACAGACAGACGTCCGAGGTACACACATTGACACACAGACAACGTCTGAGGTACACACATTGACACAGACAACGTCTGAGGTACACACATTGACATACAGACAACGTCTGAGGTACACACATTGACACAGACAATGTCTGAGGTGCACACATTGACACACAGACAGCGTCTGAGGTACACACATTGACACACATACAACGTCTGAGGTATGCAAATGCACATGCTCCAGCCACTGACACATGCTGATATGGTACAGCGGCTGACACACAGGTCACAGATACACGTCCGGAAAGGGTGTGATGACTTGATGATGGGCGAGTGGGTTCATGACGACAGGATAAGGCTACACCACGGCTCAGGCAGGCATTGACGGCAATACTATGATACGGTTTAGTGGTGAAGAGAACAGTAAGTGACGTCAAACCTGCTGAGAAAAAAACGGTTGCAAAGCTGCTCCAGCGAGTACATCTGTTGTTGAGATTCAAACAGCACTACAGATACAAAGGACAGC
The DNA here is from genome assembly GCA_014673585.1 of Semibalanus balanoides. NCBI lineage: Eukaryota > Metazoa > Arthropoda > Thecostraca > Balanomorpha > Balanidae > Semibalanus > Semibalanus balanoides. The sequence continues at coordinate 12,241 of VOPJ01005564.1, forward strand.
TTGTAGACTATGAGAGTCGAGAGTGAGCAGGTAACTGCGAGTCAACGCCGAACAGGCGGTGACCTGTTCATCATTGATTGTTGACGTCATGAGTCGCCGTTCCCCGCCGTCACTAGGTCGCTCTGTATGACGTCACACCATCGTGACGTCATACATAGCTGCCATACCGGACCTGTTTTTGCGCAGGTGACACAGATTCCTTTGAGGTCACGTGACGTGACCTTTAACCGACAATGACTGCGATACATGACCGTCAGTAATAGATCGAAGAACACAAGCCATGCGCACTGCGGAATGAGTATGAGAGACCCAGCGCACAATGGGCCACAAGCCCGATCTAGCTCACCATAATCGGTCGGAGCGAATTTTTACATTTTAATATGGAACATATATGAAAATGTTCAGTATTGGCCAATGACCATGGACTAAGAACATGATAATACATAAATTAGATGTGTAATACAGATTGCTTCGCCTACTATTCGCCTAACAGGAGACTGGTAGACGAAACAATACGTGTGGCGAATGAATGAACTTTTGTATGTATTTTTAATGTCAACGATCTGTTTTTTGTTTGTCCTTTTGATGACACTGAGTCTACTTGTAATCTACGAAACGCGTCTTGGTCATCAATAAATTAATATGAGGAGTTGACTGTTTATAAACATGATAATAGTTGTTTAGTGCAATCACATATGGAGGTATTAACGGCACCGAAACACGGACCTTTGTATGAAGCATACAGCAGGGAGTCCGCGGCTCTCGAAAACGATGTATGTTTACGATGTAATGACGAATGAGATAGAACAAAATATTTGAAATGTCCATGTTTTTAGGTTAAAATGGAATCTTGGCTACACTATGAAATCAAATTTAAGACTAAAAGAAGGGTTTTTCGTGCTTTTAATGACATTTATTGTTGACATAACAGAAATGTCAGCAAACACTTCAACGCAGTTTTTTCGATAGAGCCGATCTAATGAATAACACACGATGACACGGAAGTACGAGCATGATAATGACCCTCAATGGTTTGGCTTGCTGTGGCAAGTCCAACTTCATGCCCCAACTTGCCCCCCCCCCCACCCCCACCCAAGTGGGGTGATTGTATTATTTCTGCCGCCGCGCGCGCAGCCGCTGCCGTGCTGCGAAGCGTGGGGAAGGTGGGACCCTGTTTATTTGCAAACAGCTACATTGAGGAACAAAGGTAAGAACCAGCATGTTGCCTGTTTTATGTGAGGATCTAAGCGTATGCAATTGGTAGGTTTAGGTTACGGTTTCCTTCTAGTTGTGACTCAAACTTGACCATTACAGATATGGATTTTGCTCTGTGAGAAACATCCAATTATTTGATAATGTAATAAAGTCATGCTCTAGACATGTTTTGTATCAGAAATACAAAAAACATATTATCTGGTCAAAAAAGTCAAAAAGCTAATTTTCACAAATGGCGTTATGATTTCATAACTTAGGGAGCCATCACTCAGTAACATTATAGAAATTGCTTGTGAAGGGTTTTAGTATTTTAATACTCAGTGCTTTCAATTAAGGTTTGTTTTTCATAGCATTTTGAAAAATATGTTTTGCAGTGATTTTTTTTTTTTAAATATGTTTTTATTTTTATTTTTGGGGTCAGAACCAAAATGGTGAAAATCGAGGTTACGTTTAAAGAAAATGCGTTTTCTATGTTGCGCCTTTTTGATTTGCATTTTGCTACAACTCTATTTTTTCAAAGTTTTCCAACATTTATCGTTTTTCCACCAACATGACGTCACTAAAACGTCATTATCTTTCAAACTGCTCAACCAATTTTAATGAAATTTTGACAGCATACGTATAATTGTTTTCCATTTAGCTACTACAAATTTGAGCAAGATGCATTTCATGCGTAGAGAGTTATTGAAGAAAACAAACAGGGAAGGTCGCTTAAAAAAACGTACAGCAAGGGTCAAGAAAAAGAAGAAGAAGAAAAAACGGAAGATATATTGTAGAGCCAAATATGGATGATACCTAAATAGAATTTCAAAGCGATATCTGTATTTTTGACTGACTTGTGCCTCCCTAAGTACTAGTCGGTGGCAATCAGAATACGTGGCAAACCGAAAGACGTGGCCGGCTTAGGCCGGCTGGAATCAGGAGCCATCTGGTGACCAAAAGATGAGCTAAATCGATTGAAATTTGTACGAAATGGTTTCCAAATTCATAATACTTGCTCAAAGTGCCAATACCAATGACCGGAGGCTGAAAAAGTATCATATGAGGTCAATAATCAGTTATGATGGGCTAGATCGGGGTTCTGGCCCATAGTGTATAAGTAGGTTGTAGATTCCGATTGTACAACTTACACATTAATTACGTTTCATCAAAAATTACACGCGCCGGGTAAGCATAATTGTAAATGTGCATACATATGATATGTTTCTATAATATCATAATTTGTTAATATAACTACATATAACATATACGTGCCCACTACAAACCTACAAACTACACATACAACCGGTCTGTATATCTTTATGAAAAAGGCTACTGATGGCCTGTTAATGCTTCACCAACATGGCTCATAACATCGGTAACTGTTGTTTGTTATGAATTTTCCACAAAGGCCGTGTATGTGATGTGTAGGTAGAATAAATATTCTCTGGTAAATGAAAACAAGCTTCAGGAGCCATATGACATAACAGCATGTTCATTCAGACGAAGTGAGTGAGAACTGAGAACGCGAAGCGTTCAAACAAACGTAGTCTTACAGATGGGCCGAAATCCGTCATCATCTTGCTTGCATCGTGCATGTGTTTCAGGTATACCTAACTCCCGTTTCACTGCACTGATTATTCAAAGGTATACACTGCTAATTTTGTCGTAAGCTAACACATGGTATAGGCTGCGTGAAAATATTTAACACATCTAAAGAAACTTAAACCATCCATAAATAAACAAAAATAAATGTCGGCTGCAGGATAAGCACGTGCTTTGACTTCGAATTCACATCCGCAGGTGAGAATCAGAAATAAAAATAACTGAAAGCCACAGAAAGGTGAAGGTAAGACTGGTAAGTATTGTTTTTGCAACAAACAACAACTTTACTAGTTTACATTTCAAACATATATTATTGCTTTGCGATCTTAAGTGTCTCTGGCATATTTTCAGAGCAAGGGAAACATCGGTAACCTAAGGTAAGCGAATGCATTTTTAGTAACGGGTAGTAAAGGGTCACCTAAGGTTCTATTAATGTAACGCTATGTAAATGTAATGTAATGCTAAGAAACATAAATGTATTGCACTGACCTGGCAGTTTGAGTTGTGTATCATTGTACTGTTCAGCGGGATCACATCTGACTGGAGACTGGCTGGGCTGCTGCAGAATGACAGG
>VOPJ01005565.1:0-31137 GCA_014673585.1 Semibalanus balanoides
TATCCGTGCGAGTTTTCAATCAAGTTGTAGCGACAATATATCTAAATTATTGCTAGAAAACAAGAATGGGCAGAAAATATTAAATCTATAGTGCGATAAATACTGAAAGAAATCATTTGTTGCGCCTCCAACAGTGCCTCATACGTCAATATTTACATATTTATGGTGTGGTTATTCATTTCTTTGCACATTTACCCAGCCCCTAGAGTAAGGTAGAAAAGAAATTCTACCCAGATCTGGCCTCAAGTTGAAGGTAGAATTCGTCTGTGAATGCCATTTACCCCTACCCGGGGGTAAGGGTAAAAAAGTTGCCTCGAGTAACGGGTAGATTTGATTGTGAATACGGGTTAACCCTTACCCCGGGGTATTTGCCCTCGGGTAGGGTAGAGGCGGAGAGAGCTAGAATCATAAGAGTGTAACCACAGTACTAACGGGAGTGTCTATTAATATTGGCATAATCTATATTAGTGTTTTGGCTATAGACTGTCTTGAGCCAATAGTTTTACTGTATCAACTAACTATATTTTAGTTTATCCAGAAGGAGGACAAATAAAAATAAATATACTTTGGAATGACGAAATAAGATAGAATTGGCGATACATGATAGACACATATATGGTTGATTAATTCCGGAAATTACACTTAATATTTATTCTTGCTTATTATCTTATCTTATTCGAATTACTATATATAACAAAATCAAAATAAAACGTGGAAACGATTTATCGAGAGACTTATATATTCACATATTCAGGAATGTATAATGCTCACAATAAACAACTTGATAGATGTGTAAGTGTGTCATCCCGCTCCCGAGATAATATGAGGCAGGTGGTTACCTGCAACGTTGCTGGTGCTCAATGAGTAAGGAGAGAGAGAGATCATAGAGCTCAGCGTTCCGCTGATGCCTCCGGAAACTCTGAAACGAAGCCCGACTGTTTGCAGAGCAAGCCGAGTGAAACTAATGCTGTAATTTCAGCCTTTCTCGCAGGTACTATGTGATACAGCGAGGTCGACCGGTCCACTCGTAAAGATTACTTATTCCCATAGGTCAACCGCCTTCATAACCGGGCGGCAAAGAGTGCAGCGTTATTGGGGAGCGCCGCCGCCGGCCGGTCGGCAGCCGCCAAAGGGCGAGGCTCCAATCGACTTCCAGGGCTTTGGCAGCTCTGCGCCTCCGACCTGCGCTGCGAGCTGCCCCAGCTCCAGTCAGAAGCGGGCCAGCTGCAGGAGCTGCTTCAGGTCCGCGGTCAGGTGCCCTGTCACTACAGACGCTGGGGAAATGTCAGTATCGAGGGAGGGAAAGTGAACGAGACGGGGCGGGCCTGAGACCGATCGGGGACGGTACTGACGTATGCAGCCACCGTCAGAGGTCACCCTGCATTAACACGCGAAACAGAGCGTGCGCTGGCGGCCAGTGGCGACACAGATCACCAGGCCCGGGTCACATGTCGCCGAGCTGACGAGTTACGGCACACGTGACCTGCCGGCCGACCTGCAGCGGCGCCGCCGCCCGGCGACAGGCGCCGCCGTCCCGCGACAGGCGCCGCCGTCCCGCGACAGGCGCCGCCGTCCCGCGACAGGCGCCGCCGCCCCGCGACAGGCGCCGCCGCCCCGCGACAGGCGCCGCCGCCCGGCGACAGGCGCCGCCGTCCCGCGACAGGCGCCGCCGTCCCGCGACAGGCGCCGCTCGTATGCCGGCCGTTAGACGTGTGCGTGGGCTCCGAAAACCGATCCCGGGATCGTATCTCACCGACCTGGGTCTAAGATCCTAAACAAAGAAAAACAGGATCATGTTAAACGTCGTCGATGGATCCAATGCGGTCTCAGGTATAATAGTCTATTGTATCCATAATCTACATGGACCCCATCACAAACTTCCAAAATGTATCGCAAAATCCACCGGATCAAATGTGAGTATCCACAAGTTTGATCAGCTTTAGAGATTGTAGGTAGGTCTTGTGCTTTTTATTGTTGATTGACTTATCCTAGGACTCAGAACGCTCTTTTTCAAAAATGTCCTATGCCCTCTGTCAAAAATAAAAATAAAGCTTACAGAATGTCCTCTGTCAAAAATACGTATTTGTAAACTGTTATCAAAACATTTTTGAAATAGGACATTCTGGAAGTAACCATCATAGGATGGAGCTTTCCTCGAAATTCCTTTTGAAGGAATTGTTTAACCTCTCTGAAAGTTGTCAAATATACGCCGTAGTAAAAAATATGAAGTAAGTGCTGCTGAAAACGATGGTGAATTGATATTTGTTTCTCGGAAGTTCACTTAATTTTACTTATGCATATTGTTTTAACTTGGGAAGATGAAGTCGTTATTTGAACTATAGAGAACTATAACGAATAGACACAATCTTTGTAGACAATGCTGGCAACTTGAATACAAACACGTATTTTGTTATCGTAGATATTCGCAGGTTGCGAGTAGCAGCAGGTAATCCAGCCAAGGTTCGAGAAATTCAAGTCATTTTTCTCCCGGACCAACAATCTTAAAGTCGCTGTCAGCCAATCAGCGGCGGCACTAGAGATGCATTTTGCAAGCTTGAAATTAAATTGCTTAATAACGATGAAGTTTTTGACAATAAATGTTTTTATTAAATTCTCATTTTCAATAACAACCAAAGATGATGGCTGTCTCACTTCAAAACCAGTACAAAGGTGAAAATTCCTTTAGGATTTGTACCTGTTATGTCTAAATATAGGTTGCAACATGTTACACATTTGTGTGCATAATGTTTGGTTAATGTTATTTTATAAATGCCATACATTTAAAAGATCCGTTTTTACAGCCAAAGTTAGACAGTCAGATAGATTATCACGAATAAGCCTATAACCAACTGCGTCACTGGTAAAAGAGGAGGGCAATCATCAGGGATACGGGGGGGACGCATCTCCCCATTTTTCTTCACATTAACATTACGCCTATGGCGTACATGAAAATGACTTCAAATCCTCTGTCCCACCAAACTTTCGAAGCTGGCGCTACTCTTGACTGTGCCTAACTGTGCCAAACTTGTTAGCGAAGCGTCCCACGCTCCGGCGTCACACTCCTACTGGAAACAACGTCACTGGAATCAACGTCACGGCTGCATTGTGGGCGTTACAAGTTCCTAATTAGTTGAGAGACAGCCCCAAAGTAGATCAGAATTTCAGCACATTTGAGCTGTTTAAGCTGTCGGTACATTAGCATTAATGTGGTGAATTTCAAGTGTTTCTAATGCATGGGATGATCCTGTCGACAGAATAACACTTAATAATTGTTTACGTTGTTGCGCGAATGATGCACATAATCACTTTAGTGCTGACTTGTTCGGCTTTAATGTATTAGCAGTGACCTATGCCAAAATCAAAGTAGAGTTAACTGCAGACGTGTGCTAAAGCCAAAATATTGGATCCAAGATCCACAAGATACCACGACAAACTGATTTTCTAGGATCCAGGATCCACAGGATGCCACGATTTTGTTCTTCTCCAGGATCCAAGATCCATGGGATCACACAACAGATAATTGTCAATGATCCAAGATCCGCAGGATCACACGAAAAATAATCCTACAGGATCCAGGATCCAACAAGATCCCATATCTTGGATCCTAGGGATCCTGGATCCAGGATAATTTTTGAATATTGGCCATGAATAATCACCACATGTAAGTCTTACACCATGGACATTGATTGAGGAAGTTTTAAAAGCATTAAATACATGTATTCTTATATTTTAGCACCACAAAAAGCATAATATGCATAACAAGATCCACAAGGTCCCACGACAAACTGGTTTTCCAGGATCCAGGATCCATAGGATCCCACGTCAAATCAATTTTATAAGATCCAGGATCCGCTGGATCCAACGATAAAATAATTTTCAAGATCCAAGATCCACAGGATCCCACGACAAAATGATCTTGTCAAGATCCATGATCAATCAAGATCCCGGATCTTGGATCCTAGGGATCCTGGATCTTGAATCTTGTTTTGGATCTTGGCCATGTCTGGTTTATTGGGTAGTGGGCACGTTGACAATGAAATTTTGAAAGTGTAGGTAGGTACACATTATTATTATTATTCAAGAAATTTGAGAGTGGCTTCATGAAGAAGTCGATCTCGGTGAGCGCAAAGTGAACTCATCTCAAAAGTTGTGTCATTCCTGAAATAAAAAATAGCATTCTAATTTGTACCTTGATCTGGAAGTCGCATGTTAAATTTGACTTGGATCTGATATTCGGTAAGGATGGTTTACTGTACTTGGTTGTAGGTAAGTAATCCGGCTGCCTTAAATTGTACTTTGTACCGATCTTATAGTTAGTTCCCGACATTATAGTTAGCAATGTATACTGATCTCAGTTATCCTACAGAGATTATGCTGGCTGCCGGAAGTCATCAACTGCATTTTTGCTGCATTTCCGCATTAGAGGGCTGCATCCAAGTGTCATTCGTCCATCACTAGTACGGGGAGGAGTCTAACCTTACAAGCTTCCGCTTATGATGAAGATCAGCAACGGAAGGTATCGTAATTTTAGGGTAATCGGGTTCCAAATCAGTTAGGAGGCATTTATTTAAGCTAAAATCCCCAACAACAGGGAGGGCCCTGTTTATATAGCCCTGACCCCAGTCAATGCCGGGTTAAGTCAGAGAAAAGCGAAGTCTCCCCTCGGCATTAGCTACCTATTACAGCGGCGGAATGTGGGTGGACACACTGATGGCAGATTCCGCAGGGTGACGTGACCTGAAAAGGAGCCGTGATAAGCATCGCGACGACGATGAGTCAGTCTCTCGACTATTTTGGTCATGTCGGCAGCTAAGGAGATGAGTCTTAAGCTGGGTCGGTAACTAAGTGCATGAGCCTGAAGCTGGCAGACAGGAGCGAGGGCTGCATCCGAAAATATGCGCACTAAGAACACACTAAGCGCCAATCGTCTGTTTTTTTCTCTGAGAAGTTATTTTCTGATGAATGCAATATGGTGTGTTACGAGTTGGCGCCTGAATATGCTCTAACTTTGCGCCAAGTGAATTATGGTACTCGAACTGAATAGTTGAAAGTATATAAACTGGTTGATGATGATGATGATGATGATCGGATCACACTTTGAAGTACGGATACAGAGGCTATCACGCCCGCTGGCTGTTATACTGCAAATGCCGCTGCTGGTATGTTTAGAGAGTCGCGTAGTAAGCAGTTCCGACAGAAAAAGCACACAGGCCACCGACGGAGCAGTAGGGAAACCTTATCACCAGAAACTAATCCACACTCTGCTGAGGCGTGCCACTATCAATCCACCGGGCGACAGAATACTCGCGCGGTAGGTCCGCTCCGGCTACGGACCATCTCCACCTGCTGCTGCCAATAACCCTGCTCTACCATCTCCACCTGCTGCTGCCAATAACCCTGCCCTACCATCTCCACCTGCTGCTGCCAATAACCCTGCTCTACCATCTCCACCTGCTGCTGCAATACCCTGCCTAACAACCTCCCCTGCGCCGCGAATACTCTGCTCTCCATCTCCACCTGTCTGCAATGACCCTGCTCCTACATACTCACCGGCCTGCTGCCAATCAACCCTGCTCTACATCTCCAACCTCTGACTGCAAACCTCGCCTATCAACTTACCTGCTGCTAACAATAAACCTGCTTAACCATCTACACCTGCTGCTGCCAAATAACCCTGCCTACCTCTCCACTGCTCGACCAAATAAACCCTGCTCTACCACCCTGCTCCTAGCCAACCCTCTCTACCATTCACCTGCGCTGCACCAATAACCCTGCCCCTATCCATCTCCCCTGCTGCTGCCAAACCCGCCCCTATGACTCCCCTGCTGCTGCCAATAAACCCTGCTCTACCCTCTCACCTGTCCGCCAATAACCTGCTCTACCATCTCCACCTGCTGCTGCCAATTAACTGTCACATCTCCGCCTGCTGCTGCTCAATAACCTACTCTTACCATCTCCACCTGCGCTGTCAAAACCGCTCTGTCATCTCCACCTGCTGCTGCAATAACCCTACTACCATCTCCACCTGCTGCTGCAATAACCTCCCTATCATCTCCCTGTGCTGCCAATAACCCGCTCAGCCATCTCCACTCCTGCTTGCCAATACCCTGCTCTACCATCTCACCTGCTTGCTGCAATAACCCATGCTCTACATCTCACCTGCTGCTGTCAATAACCTGCTCTGCACCCACTGATTCTCCAATAACCAATAATTCCGCTCAACCATCTCAACTGCTGCTGCACTAACCTGCTTACCATCTCCACTCTGCGTCAAACCTGCTGCCTCTCCACTGGTCTGCCAATACCTGCTCTGCCTTTGTCCCTGCTGCTGCCAATAAACCTGCTCTGCATCTCCACTGTTGCTGCCAATAACCCGCTCTGCCCTCCCACCTGCTGCTGCCATAACGCCTGCTCTACCCATCTCACCTGCGCGCCTAATTAACCCTGACTCTACCATCTCCACCTGCTGCTGTCAATAACCTGCTTTGCCCTCTCCACCTGGTGCTGCCAATAACCCTGCTCCGCCCTCTCCACCTGCTGCTGCCAATAACCCTTCTCCACCTCTCCACCTGCTGCTGCCAATAACCCTGCTCTGCCATCTCCACCTGTTGCTGCCAATAACTCTGCTCTGCCCTTTCCACCTGCTGCTGCCAATAACCCTGCTCTACCATCTACACCTGCCTGCTGCCAATAACCCTGGCAGCTGGTTCCCGGTTCCAAATGTGGTGGCCTGTATCCTCCAGTTCAGCCCGGAGCTGGGCGGATCTCTCAGCGCGCTTTAGCCAGGTATATGACATCCTTTAACATCACCGCCGTCTTGTCGATTGTTACGTGAAGGGCACCGCTGAAGCACTTTGCGGGCCGCGCTCTCTGACGTCAGAGGAGTGCTGGTGGTACCGACGGCCGTCCGTGTGTTGGTGCGTGCTGGCCGAGAGTAACACTGCAGCTCCTTAGCGTATGCCGTCACGTCTCCGAAGTACATACGTCGTTCTGTACTCTCCAGTCCACCTAACGTGGTCGGGCATGCTACCGTGGCATCTTCCTAAGCAGCCGGTAGTGCCGGCAGTGGGCTTGTTGCGAGAACGGAGGAGACGTTAGATGGGAACTCATACTTGTGTTGGCTGAAATCGTACTCTCGGGTACTGGGTCGAATGATCGTAGCACATGGTCGTGACAAGATCGTTTGATCCTGTCACAACCATGCACATTGCGCAATGATGACCCCGAGATTTTCGACAGTTGAGTAAGAACGGAACATTACACAGTCTTCTTCGGCGAGTTCCAGGTATGTGTAGTAACGAGACGATTAAAATAGTCAATTCTCCCAATTTTAGCCTGCACGTGTTGAGCAGAACATGTGTTGAGCATAACACTGTGACCTGTGACTCAGTGATCAAAATTTGTCCTACGCAGGTTGACTTCGCACTTTCTTTGTTTTCGCTGGTGACGGTACGTGTCCAGGGGGGATATAGCCGCCGTGATGAAATGATGTCTGTACTCCGCACGCTGTCCGCCCGAACGTTGACCTCTGGCCTCTGCAGTCTGCCGGTCGCTCAGTGACCGATGGCGGCACGGCATTAACTGCTGCTGCGTTGGTGACACGACCACGACAACGCTGAGCCATCTCCGTAACATTTGTCATGATCCCATGCTTAGGACACAGAGCTGATAGCTAACGACTAAAAGCATGATCTATTGATCTAACTACGGCAGTTTGAAGGGATCCCCTGGATCCTGGATCTGTTTGGTCTCTGCACATACGTTTGTCTGTATAAGTTCCAGACGTGTTTTCCCAAAGAATATGAATAATATTGGAGGTTTTGTCTTCTCATGTTTTCTTTTGCATCATTTCACTATATTCTATTATTTTCCAGCCCTACCCAGCCAACCCTGCAGCTGCTGCTGCTCGCACGTCGGCGGATGTTGGCATGCTCGTCTTTCGTGCAAGGAATTTCAAAGTTTGAATGGTTATGTGTCTCTTCTGTTAAGCAGTGGTTCTATAATAGGAGTACTTACGACTGTTGAGGTAATGAAGCCTTCGGGCCAGGGTAATGGAGGTGGCGGAGCTAAGTGATAATTATAGCTGATTTGTTTCATGACAGCGGATAATACGCTTTGAACATTCATCTATCCCACTTTCTGTTTCTCTGGCGTAGACCACTGCTACCGTATTATAGCAAAGAGCATCGAAACAAAATAACTGCAAAATGATACTTAGGCCCGCCCCACACAGGTGCATTTTTCATGCGTTGTATTGCGTTCCGTCACGTCTCGATGCCTCTCAATGGGTCGCAATGCGTCTCAATGAATCTCAACGCGTCTGAATGCGTCTCAATGCATTGCATTGATACGCATTGAGACGCATTGGGACGCATTGGGACACATTTAGACGCATTGAGACGCATTGGGACACATTGAGACGCAGCACGCATTGACACGCAGCACAGCACTACTGCACCGGAGTTTGTGTAGCAAAATGAAATGTCAGCAACGTGGACTGATTTGCTCGCCGCAAGCAACAAACGATTTGCTGCAATGCCAAACATGTTTAAAATATATTTTCAGGGCCACGGCGATGACCTGAGCTCACCAGTTTCAGAACGGATTATGCAATTGTTTGCGCGGAATCGTTTGCTACTTGCGACGAGGAAATCGGTCCAGCCGTTGCTGATATTCCATTTCGCTGCAACGCCCATTTGGCTTTTTGCATTTACAAGGTCACGGTGATGACCCGAGGTCACCAGTTTCAGAACGGATATGAAATTATATGCGCTGAATCGATTGGTGCTTGTAGGAAGGGAGTCAGTCCAGCCGTTGCTGGTATTTCATTTCGCTGCACAGCGGTGTAATGTAGGACGCCAATGGCTTTTACTTATCTGAACATTACATTTCAAAACACGCGTAGGGGACGCAGGTACGTACTTTAAATTTCAGTCCGGGGTATGTATGAAGCGAGTTATTCTGGATGCCAAAATGGGTAACTATACTATTGACGCTGATAAATACTGCCCAAGGTGGCTGAGCCCTGGGCCGTTATGCTCGCAATGGCGATAGAGCATGATCAATAGTACTATTGGTTCCAAAATAAGCGTCCCGCTGGGTTGGCCGGCACAGCAGATGGAGGAGATGCACAGCAGATGATGGAGATGAGTGCCACTCATATGGGCACTAATCTCCATCATTCCACACACTTTTCCTAAGGCGGTATATTCCCTTTAGCTGCTGTGCCGGCCAACCCAGCGGGACGCTCATTTTGGAACCAATAGTGCATATCAACTTATGCTTCTGCCCCTAGATGGCGCTATTAGTAATCGCCTGAAGTTAGGCTGTACCGCATTGCTTGAAGCTAAGGACTGCGGCCTGTGAAGTTGGTGGAGGAGGATAAGTCTGTTCTTTGATTCGGTTTGGTAGCATGACAATCGACGGCAATATTTAAGGTAGTTCTCTGTAGCATGGCGATAAATGTATAATTTTCCAGATCATCAGCTGTTTTTACCCCGGCACTGTCAAAACTCCACTGTCATTTCGACATTCGCGGGGAAAATGCATACTCAAAAGGCGGAATATTAATTACAGCTGAGGACGTGGCATTCATATACTACTCAGTGATGGTGATTGTGGTGGTGGTGGGGGCATAGGCGGATCCAGAAAGTGTGATTTTGACAGTTTTTTGGGGGGGGCAAATCCCAAAAATTATCGCATAATTCTGAAAACTCATCGGATTTCGCTTGCTTATGTATCAATAACTGATTTAAACAAACTTTCTCTGAAAAAGTCTTAGTTTTACGACAAACTCAGAAATGTGTTCAAATTTTGCCCGATTTTGGGTGGTTTGGGGGGGGGGCATGGCCCCTTTGCCCCCCTGGATCCGCCCTTGGCCGTGGGGGTGGCGGCGGTGGCGGCGGCGGCGGCGGCGGCGCCGGTGGATATTCGCGCGGTATCATTTGGATATTCGCGGCCAAATGACATGCATATGCCTGCCTCGCTACTCTGGGGATCATTCGGGCATATCCATTGAGTTAGTGGTGGTGGCTTCATTTAATAAGCACTATGAATGCGGGGAAATTAGTCGTGTCAGGCTAGGCCTGCGTTTGAAAACGACGTTTAGTTCCAACAAGCCTTGAACGAATCCAGTGACACATGCGAACAATGTATTTGACTTTAGAGGGACATTTTTCGAAAAGATTCTCCCGAAAATCAGTACCGTTTCATGTGAGGAGTGCTTGACCCTCGCCCGGGTAGGAGGTGGGTGCCACCCCATCGTTTTTCAGCAATAACTTGCGTAGTCATCAACCGATTGCAATGCAACTGTCAATACTCTACTTTTGAACCATCTGGAACTTACTCTGAAAATTGTGAAATTCTACCCTCATGACCCTTTGACCTTTGACCTGGTTCTCAAGATCTTATCAGGGGCAGTTCTGGCGTCCTAAAGTATCGATGCTTGTATTATGTGCAGTTTCCGAGTGCTTGTTGTTCCAGAGCATATGCGCAGTTATTGCAACGTGACATTTAAGGTTTCCGCCGAGATCGTGACCTCGGTTGATCTTTCCAGAGGTCAACCGATGTCAAGGAACTCCCCGAATGACGTTTTTGGCTTTTGGCAGTTTTAAGGGCATTTTGTGACGCTGATTTCAAACTTGACATCCATTTTGCGTTTTTATATGTTCCGGGGTCATGCACTTTCACAGGTCATACGAAGTCACTGACCTCAGATGGCTTAAGATGACCTGAGATGACCTTTTAGGATTTCGGTAGGTTCTAGGATATTTTGTGATGCTGATTTCACTCTTTCACTATCATATAGTCATTCATGATTCTAGCTTAATTATAATCCATTTCTACCCATTTACGATTTGGATAGCATCCGGGTCATTGACATGAACTCAGAGTTTACCTAATGACCCAGAACCTCAAACTCGGGTATCAACGGCTTCCTCTTGTCATATGTTCCTCTATATATGTATTCTTCTGTATATGTATTCCTCTATATATGTAACGCGCTCATTTTTGTAATTGAATGTCTATCTCAATTAGGGGCGAAACGCCAGGGGGTCGTACCCCTACCCGGTCACGCAGGTATTGTGCCCTACCTGGGTGAGGGTTAAGTTTGTTTCCCATAGATGCATGCAATTTTCTCCTTTGAGTCTATTAACAGCAAAACCATGAATCAATTATATGCTAAGAAATATATTTTTCAATTGTAATGACATGCAGCATATATGATGATGCGGTTACGAGTGACTATCTCAATAAGATGGAAAAATAATATTCGTTTTACTTTTTGCGATGCAACTAGCGCGATCAATCTTCAGTCAATCAACCCATATTTATTGACTGTGCCGTGATAGTCACTCGTGGAAACGTCCTAAAAGTTGTTGCAGTCTATCAAAAAAAAAATCCTTCTATCCATCAAAAACATAACTCATTACTTGTATCTATGATTGAACCGAGCATACTTTGATGATATATAGATGACTACTTCGGAATATGGGTGCATGGACTGAACAGTTTGCTGGAATTTTATGAGAACATAAACACCTATCATCCTAAGATCAAGTTCACTCTTGAGCACACACACAACTCAGGTACCCTATCCTTTTTAGACACAATGTTTACAGTCCACCCGGATGGGAGATTCACTACTGATGTTATCAAACCATGGTGCCCCTATTGTGCTGCATGTTATGAGTCTTGCACAGTGCACACCACAAGAAAACAAAAGAAGGGTCCTAACTTCACAAACAAAACGAGCCATTCGATTATCGGCATCACCAGTGGACACTGAACGGAGTCTTGGACAAAAAATCAAACATCTTTTCCTAGAGAACGGTTACCCAGAATATATGATAGATAGAACATTCCGAACTAATCTTAGACTAACCCGACGCAATCACAAAAATAAAAATAAAGATATAAACGCAGGACAAGTGACATATATGAGACTGCCATACGTTAATAAGACTTTGTCATCGTGCTAATGGAATCATTAAAGGATCCAAACTGAACGTAAGAGTATCCACTCTGCCAGAGTAGCCTGGCAGAGTGAAACCACCCTAAAAAATAAACTCGTCAGATCTGCTCTAGAGCCCCCTCCATGCAGAGGAAAGACACGCTGCCATGCTTGCCCTAACGGTCCAGCTGGGAAATGCCACACCAAAAACGTCGTGTATATTTTTTGTAAGAGGTGTCAAAATGACAAACAACCATACTTCTATATAGGGGAAACATCTCGACACGTCCGAGAAAGGTTTAAGGAACATCTGTCCGACGCTAGATTGCGAAGGTTACGCACAGGACTGGGCGAGCACACTTTAGACAACCACACCGAATTTAGCAACACAGAAATAAATAGCAGCTTTCATCTGGAGATCATGAGCACAAATCGTGATGTAGCCGACAATCAAATAGATGAATCAATCAAGATCCGAGAAAACAGCCCTAACCTGAACACCTATTTAAAATCATGGCCCATTATTTAATCGTGTAGGGTGTGTCGTACAATAAGACCTGTCGCTTTGGTGTGGTGTGTGTGTGGGGTGTGTGTGTGTGTGTGTGTGTGTGTGCGTGTGTGTGTGTGTTGTGTGTGTGTGTGCTGTGTGTGCGCGTGTGTGTGTTGTGTGTGTGTGGTGGTGTGTGTGTGTTGTGTGTGTGTGGTGTGTGTGGTGTTGCGCGCGTGTGTGTGTGTGTGTGTGTGTGTGTGTGTGTGTGTGTGTGTGTGTGTAGTGTGTGTGGGTGTAGGTGTGTGTGTGGTGTGTGTATGTGTGGGGGTGTGTGTGTGTGTGTTGTTGTGTGGTGTGTGTGTGTGTGTGTGTGTGTGTTTGCATGTTCTCATTCATTCGCTTTCAATGACATTGTCAACACAGTCTGTCTGAACTGTTGTTTTATTATTAAACACATCGGGATTTTAATTCCATGACGGTTGTGCTAAGTGAAATGTAATTTATTCAGGGTATTGGTTTTGAGTGTGCAAGCGTTTCTTGGCCTGAGTATTGTGTTTGCTCGCTGGCGGGCTGAGGTGGGGAGTGCCACAAGCTCTTCTCTCCAGCTCGCGTCGGTTGTTACGAGATGCCTCTTATGGTTTGTAGCGTTTGTGCCTAGATGTACACTTTTTTAGTTACTTAGTACATTCGATGTTTGTTGTTTATTTATGGCTATCCACTCAAGACTTTATGAGTGGCCTGTATTTTAAAATGAAGACAAGTTCTTGTCATTATGTGGTGTTACCTACGGGATATTATATATTTTTATTACGTTTTCTTATACAAATATGGTAGCAGGAAATAGTCATTTCAATTCCTGAATATCTATACTTTCACTTCACATATGGGTCTGTGCAGTTTCATTTTTAGTCATTCATCAGTGACGGTCATACTGGAGGATAACTCATCATTGTGACATGATGCGAATCCTTATGTTGTTGTATTTTGTATTTTTGTGTGTTCTGTCCCAAAAATGTTTGTAATATTAGAATGATGATAGTGATTATCAAGCTTGTCTTTTAAATTTAAATAATTTGATTTGACTCTAAAATATATTTTGGCATGTTATTGATCATTTTTACACAATTTTTGACTCATTACTTTTGACAGCCTTCAAAATCTGCGGAATCTCCAAAAAACTTTAGTCACTTTCTGTGACACTGTGCTCGTACTTTAAACGAGGTAAGGAATATAGACCTGACCTGATCTTCGACATACGGTTGTCTTGGGAAGTCCATGCATCGATCATCGGCCGCTCCACTGTATGGATATCCTGTCTGGTATCTGGCACGCCCGACACCACCTCCCTAACTGTGTCATACCTCGCTGGTAACAGCACTCGTGGTCTCGCAAGTCAGGTATATTGCATTTCAGTCTGCGGTAATGGTTCGAAGACAAACTAAACTTGGATCGAGTCGAAAAGGTGACCAACTTTGGAGCAAGGGTCATTTTTGGCAGGCGAAAATTTGATCATGTGTCTGACCTTTGGGACCGTTTGGGCTGGCTCCAGTCACAACAGTTAGACGATTTTTTCACCTTAAACCCTGCACACAAAGTAATCAGCATGTGGCAAGCCAGATGCACTCGCAGCTGTTTTTTAATTTAACTGTGGGAGAAAAGGGAACGAAACACTCGACAGGACATTTTACGCATTTCCTCGATGCCAAACGGAGGCTGGTAAACGACGATTTTGTGTTTATATAGGGCACCAAACATCTATATTAGTCTTCCTACCGAGCTACATGAAATACACCATTCGACTTTCTCCCGCAATTTAAAACAATTACTTCGCAATGTTTAAGGAAGTTTCCGTGGTTTGTATTATATCTACACTGAGTGCTTAGTCAAACGCATGAACATGCGCTACATGCAAATGAAGTATTTTGGTTGTCGTGTGTAAGTGTGTATGTATGAGGGTATTCGTAGTGAGCTATTAAATGCGCATTTTTGCGTTCATTAGGTCATTCGTGAATCGGGGCATAATCGCCACTGTGGATAGTGGAAACCCCATGACTGTAAAAATACATACAGATACACACACACACACACACACACACACACACACACACACACACACACACACATCGTATCTATGATACAAATAACTCAGGACCAAGTTTGTGATCTTCTGCTATCTAGAACTGCCGATTGTCTTATCGTATACCTTAGTCCTTACGTCGTCACATGATCTCCTGCTACTAAACCACTTAATTGACTGACAAAACAGCTCCGAACTAGAACCATCTCTGGTATATTTGGTCTCTGGATGCAGTCTGACACGACAGACACATGATGGAGCCGGGATGACAGCGCCACACTCCTGCGATCTGAAGTGCAGCCTCGGGACAGCAGTCCCCAGTGCCTCCAACCGTCCAACGTCGCCCGCTATGACGTCAACATGCAGCCATTTCACGGCTCCGTTCTCGGAGCGGCCAAAAATCAGACGAACATGCCAACACAAACAATGCACGTAACTCGAAACGCGCCGCAATATTACTTCCAACTAAATCGGCGCGCAGTCAGTTTGAACCAGGTTTCGTTTCGGGATTGGTACTGAAGCGCAGTGGATTGCTGAGGGCTAGCGCGAGCGCCGCGCACGAGTTGGTGATAAACTGAACGGCCCGGACCACCCATGGTCTCTGAGTCTGACGGCGGCCAGCATAGTCGGCCACGGTGGGACAGAGGGACCTGGGACATGGGACCGGGTGCAGGGGACCGGGGGCAGGGGACCGGGACATGGGACCGGGACAGAGGAACGGGTCAGGAGACCGGGTCAGGAGACCGGGGCAGGGGACCAGGACAGAAAACCGGGGCAGGGAGACCGGGGCAGGAGACCGGGGGCGCCGCTGAGTGTGGCGCCTCAGACCGCCTTGGGAAGATCCTCAGGTCCGTACGCGTCGGCCGCCGCACGCCGCTCCGTCAGCAGCTCCGCAATCTGAAACAGAATGAACAGGTGAACAGCGGTGAACAGAGATTGACAGAGATGGATGGCGGCTGAACGATATCTGAGTAGCAAATGGGGAAATCTAACATGGCAGTTGTAAGTAGGCAGATGACTATTATCAGAAGACCACGCTTCCCCTCCCCTACGGGAACCTTTTCTCGCCTTCGCCCTACGCGGGGGGGGGGGCTAGAAAGACCTCCTCTCTTCTCTACAAACCAAGCAGCATAGAGCAATGCTGTAAGAGCCAGCATGTTGCCTGTCATGAGAGAAATATAACAGTTTGCGATTTTTAGGTTTCAGGTCAGCGGGTGATCTGTCAGGTCAAGTGAATGGACCGACACTTAAAAAATAGTTTAAATATCTATAGCGTTTAGTAAAACTTCCGAGTAGAGAGAGATAGAGAGACACCGTAAAATGTAACGTGTTGCCTGTCATAGGAAGAATTCATAGGCATCCCATTTTGAGTATCTAGGTCAAATGGTGACCTTTGGAGTCAGGTAAATGGCCCTTGGGGTTTGCCATGATCTTGAAGAAAAGGTCATCTGTAAACTCAGCTGCTGAAAATATCAGCAAGATGCGCCACATATGCACAAAGTTATTCAAGAAAAGCCTCAGGTGGGTCGTTTTATGACCCCCATCCTCTAGGGCGAGGGATAACTAACGGCGGAGATCAGCGGTTGCACTCTGCATGCTGTATCTTGGCGATAGGTCGCGCACGCACGGCACATAGGTGAGTCAACACATGCTTAGTTTTATTTTTGGTCGAGTCTGACCTGTGAAGTTTTCGAATTTTACATAAATCATAATAGATCATGATTGACGAACGACCTAAAATTGATGGAGTGAGAACTGTATCTGTCGAAAGTCCGATGAATTATTGTGCTTTCGAGCTACGAGATATAAAGCATTGCTCAGCATGTGACCCAATACGTCACAGGGGCTGGAAAGTTCAACCGAATGCCCTCCAGAGAAACAAGGCTAGCGTTGGTCTGCTATTAGGGCGGGTCTTCAACTTCGTCCAATTACCATAAATGTAAAAGTCCTTCAAGTTCCTGGAGAATACAGCGCCCTGCAGCAAAGATGACCCACACATGGTCTTAAAGTGTGCTCAAATATTTTGTAACGTTTGTGTTCGCACGCGGCCGTTCGTAAAAGTGATAAAGAATTCCGTCGGTTTCATTGGCCACTCGGTTCAATCATGCTTTCAGCGAGAATATGAAGCATCACTTTTTATTGCACTATGACCAACTCCTTCGAAATTGCATTTTTTAGTCTTACCTTAATTTACTCTTAACGTCACGAAATTTATCACCAAACAGTATCGCTGTATGAATAAGGACTGAATAACTCCTATATTAGATGGTCTTGTTAAATGTCAGCTCTCACTCCGTAAATGTCGCCTCATCACTACTCGCCCAGATTCCCTCGTGAAGTCCTCACACACTCTGGCTCTTCTACTCTCCTGCCTCGCTAATCAAAGCCTCATCACCGTAGTGACTTACAGCTTGCCCCTTATTATATTATTATACCCCTTACCTACACTTACCCTTTATCATTCCAAAGCCGACTAAGTCCTCTGTTTAGCCTTTTCAAATATTAGGTGAACTTTGTCAACCCGACTCATTTAACATGAGCTCTTTGAAACAACCTTCCAGACACCGAGTCAAAACCCGAGCAGTGTCTCTNATTTTATCTGGTGTTAACGTAAGGTATTGTGCGTCGCTGGGATTGAGGGTGGGGCACTCCTGGTGACCTATTAATGGGTGACGGTTAAAAATAAAATAAAAATAAAAATATAAGCCCTGGCTACTAAGCTTGAATGCGCACCTCAGACCACTTCACAATCTCGCAGTGGCCTGAAACACTCCAGAGCCGCGGGCATTCTGGTGGGGTGGGGAAGAGAGGGTTGGGTGAACGGAGCTTGACGCGGCCAAAACCTCTCCCTCCCGGAACGCGGACCGGATTAGCCGTCCGACACGAGTGGTGCTGGGGCCTCAAACTGTTTTGGTTAGTTGGTGGAGCGCCGCACGCCATGGGTAGATACTTTCAAGATAGACTGTACCTGCATAAAACACAGTACCTGGTAGGCATCAAAGTCTGTACATTGTTCACAAGATTGCTGTGTTGGAAACTGGCGCACTGCACAATATTTTTGATACACTTCCGATCAGGCCACCCGTACTACCTTACGGAGCGAGCGCGCCGGACCAATGTATCCGGGCAATATCCCCGTTACGGATGACCGTACTACCTTACGGAGCGAGCGCGCCGGACCAATGTATCCGGGCAATATCCCCGTTACGGATGATGGGGTTATGATTAGTTCGACCCACCGGTCACCCAGTAGCTCATCGACCAATAAAATCGATATTTTACCACTGACATATTTGGATGTTGGGGTAGTTGAAGACATTATTTGGTTTTTGGTACACAGAAAATAATGCTCTGATGAAGAATCATTAAAAAAGCATTTCCCAATATGAGCCGGTGACAAAAGACAATGCTTTAATCAGCTGAGCTATTACTGTAGCTTGTTCTGGCCAGGCAAAACAACTAGGAATGCAGTGAGGTCGCAAGATCTGAATCGTTTTCAATGAATATAAGGTATGCATTCTTTTGAATGCCGACGCAATTTATGAGCTGTTTTGTTTCATATTT
This sequence comes from Semibalanus balanoides, assembly GCA_014673585.1. Classification (NCBI taxonomy): domain Eukaryota; kingdom Metazoa; phylum Arthropoda; class Thecostraca; order Balanomorpha; family Balanidae; genus Semibalanus; species Semibalanus balanoides. Next base: position 18,085 of record VOPJ01005565.1, read on the forward strand.
CCGTACACCCTAGTAGCACACAACGTTGTCACAAGGTTATAGCAACGTTGACAACGTCATGACAACTTTCATACGACGTACTTACGTCGTGAAAACGTTGTCACGACGTCGTGAAAGTAACTGTGCTACTAGGGCAGGGACGTCATTTTCTTAAAATGATTGTTAGGGCTCTAATGCAAACATATATTGTAATGTCATTATTACCATGCAACGCCATATGCCTTATTTTAAAATGTGAGATTTTTGGTAGGGCCCGGGCCCTAAAAGGCCTATAAAAAGGCACCCGTGTTTGCGTATTATTTTCGAAAATGAATGGAAACTTTTATTTCCACCGTTTTCTAACAAAAATAAACGCACAAATAGTTCGACAAACAACAAATAGACGCACGCATTTGTCAATCTAAACGAATCCTCGATACCGAGCGCTATTCGATTTATACGTTTCGCCTTATAAGGCAAAAATATTATACGAAAAACAAGATTTTCATTCACTTCTAGACGTGCAATTTTCTGAGGGGCTGTTAGAAAACGGTGGAAATAAAAGTTTCCATTCATTTTCCAAAATAATACGCAAATATGAAAAAGTTCATATAAACTGCGGAAGCATTCAAAAGAATGTATGCCTCATATCCATTGAAAACGATTCAGATCTTGCGACCTCACTGCATTCTTTGTTGTTTTACCTTGACAGAACAAGCTACAGTAATAGCTCAACTGGTTAACCCGCGCACTGCAGGGGGCTCGCGCCGAACACGAACTGCAGGGGGGTTGATTTCCGCCCCCCGTTAGATCTCGAAAACTACGCAACGTAGCGACAAGTGAAAAACGGCATTAAATAGCTCTTTACAAGCTCTATCGAAAGTACTTAATCTTTTCTTGGATCAGGTCGCAATTGAGGTCACCAGTGGTCATCAAAGGTCAGATTTTCAGGTTTTATGACTCTTTTCCAGAAACCCCCGATTATATCGGAAATTATGGTAGCTAGGAACAAATGATAAGAGAAGTAACCGAAATCTCTTGAAAAAATTTAACTAGCGACTTGTCCTCAGATTTCAGATAAATTCAATAGTTTAGGCTCCAGAGGTCATCAAAGGTCAAAAAGGCTATTTTTGGCAAAGCAGTTTTTCGTCAATAGCATTTCACCTAACAAAGATAGGAAAATAATTTGTACGCCATCGTGTTTTTCTCGTCAAGGTGCTTTGATTTATATGATTGGCGATCTGTTTTGGTCAACCTATATATTTGACCTCAGGTCATGGTCATTTGATGAACCAGGTAGGTCATGTTGCATATGGTTCGATTAGGCCAGACAAGACTAACACAATTGTCAAAAATTGTGTAAAGATGATCAATAACATGCCAAAATATATCCAAGGCAGTAGCTGAGGAGGTCAAGGTAGGTGTCGCAAATGTTATCATACCAGGGGAAGCCTCTCCACCCCTGAGGAAAGGGGAGCCTCTCCACCCCTGCTCACGACTAAGACTGCGGCAAACTGGGACGACAGGCAACGTGGGAACGTAAACGGACTTATCCTCTCCTAAAGAGGCACACGCGTAGCAACGGGCGACTTCCATCAGCAACAGATTACGCCAACAAAGCAGGAGAGGGCAATGGGCGGAAGTGTGGCCCACCATCACCAAGCGAGACACGTTTTGGGGTTCTGACACAGCCGTGATCTGCAGACCGACCACGAAACGGACGACTGGATAAATAAGGCACAAGCAGAAAGTCAAAATCAGAAAGGGAGCCTCTCCCACCCCTGCTCACGACTAAGACTGCGGCAAACTGGGACGACAGGCAACGTGAACGTAAACGGACTTATCTCTCCTAAAGAGGCACACGCGGATCGCAACGGGGACGACTTCCATCAGCAACAGATTACGCAACAAGCAGGAGAGGGCAACGGAAGTGTGGCCACCACACCAAGCGAGACAGCGTTTGGGTTCTGGACACAGCCGTAGATCTGAAGGACCGACCCAGGACGGACAACTGGCATAAATAAGGCACAAGAAGACGCTACCTGCACAACACGACGCACTGAAGTGAATGGTAACCCGGAGGAGGCATCGCCGAAGAGTCCCACTCCGAACCGGCTTGCTGAGGAGTGGAAGACGGGGGACAAGCAGCCGAAAAAGGACAGACGCCTACACACTGGGACTACGCCTCAGAAGTCGTGCATGGACGGTATGGGCCTTCTGCTCAAGGTATGACTTTTTTATTGGGATATGAGTGTATGGTTTTTGTGAGTGGCCTTGTTGTGACTTTACATCAGGTAGTGCTTAGCGTGTCACAAGTTAACCATCCGAGGGGATGGGGGTAAGCGGTTGAACCTATGGGACTCCAGTCACATGCCGAGAACCGCCCTTTCGTTGCCCGAGTGACAGCAAACCCTCATCTCGTGTTGGTCAACACTCCTATAACGTAGTTTTCTGGATCGAGACTCACTGGATCTGTTGGGGAGGGCCCAAATTTTGCATTAGGTGGCCCATTTAACGCTTCCACCCTTAATTGGTGAGATGGGGGTCCAGAGGGGCGGATTATATGGGCTTTAAGTGGATTGAACAAATATCAACGAGAAAAAGACTAGAGATAAAAGACTAAATCAGGCCATAATGATGATCATCGAACACTCGCATGGCAAGATGTTTCTATAAACGGAAAAACCAAGACGTGGCACAGGCACCCCTTCCCAAACCGTTCTTCTCAGACTCGTACGCTTTGGCCAACCGCCTTATGTGAAGGGTTCCCTGTTTGAAGTATTCAGGAAACTTAAGTAACAGGATACTCTCGGATTCGATCACAAAAAACAAAGTCGTGAAGCAGAAATAAGAGTTGGATCCCATAATTGATAATCTCGTCAAAAATGATAGCCTTAATTGTCAAACAATCGGGCAAATGTAAGGGTTTAGTGGTCATGCCCTAAAACTGAATACGTGTCGAGGCCTCTGATTTGCTCAGCAGCTACCTTAAAGTACCGACGCAACTCCGACGCCCGACCTGGAGAAACGGACCAAAGACATCACCAGAGAGTCCTCCCGCGGGAAAGTCCACCGACCGCACGTCTGGAACAAACTACTGCTAGGTGGACCAGAACAGCGGAAATTCTACGGTTTACCAAAAAGCGCAATAGCCTAACCAATCCGCTCGGCTAATCGTGTCAGCCTGCCGGAGATCCGTTGGCATAGTTATCCTGGTTTCTCACAAGCAGATACTAACACAGATGCTCCAATTTGTACCCACTTACCTTGAAAATACGGGACACTATCTGAATAAGCTGAAAAGGGCTTTTCCGGGGACGTTGCCTGAAGGGGCCATTGTATTCTCACTTGATGTAGTAAACTTATATGGGAGCATTCCCATAACAAGAAGCCATACCGCTCAACGATCAAATCTGATAAAAGACAATACAGTAAAATTAACAGTATATGCCTTTCATTCATCGCCGGATAGGACTCTCCTTACCCACGTTTTGACCAACAACTTTATACGTTTTTGGAAAAAACTACTTTAAACAAAACAAGAGGGAAATAGCGATGGGTAAACAGACTCGCGCCACCTATTGCTTATACCTTCATGCAATAACCTTGAATCAAGCTTGTGAAAATTGTTGCCTTAAAGCCGAGCAACTTTTAAACGATATATAGATGACTACTTCCGATATGGGTGCATGGACGACAGTTGCTAGAATTTTATGAGAACATTAACACCTATCATCCTAAGAATCAAAGTCACCCTTGAGCACACAAACAATTCAGGTACCCTATCGTTTTAGACACAATGTTTACAGTCCACCCGGATGGGAAGATTCACTACTGAAATTGTTCAATATCAAACCATGGCTTGCCCCTAATCGTGCTGCATTTTAATGAGTCTGCACACCCAAGAAAACAAAAAGTAGGGATCCTAACTTCACAACGAAACGAGCCATTAGAGTATCAATCTATCACCAGATGCCACTAACGGAGTCTTGACAAATTAAAACATTTTTTCCTAGAGAACGGCTACCCAGAATATATGATAGATAGAAAACATTCCGGAACTAATCTTAGACCAACCCGAGACGCAACACAAAAAATAAAAATAAAGATGTTACCGCAGGACAAGTGACATATATTGAGACTGCCATACCGTTAAATGAGACAGTGGTCATCGGTTGCTAATGGGATCAATTAGGGATCCAAACTGAACGTAAAATAGCCTGGGCATAGTGGACCCACCCTAAAAAATAAACTCGTCAGATCTGCTCTAGAGCCCCCTCCATGTAGAGGAAAGACACGCTACCATGCTTGCCCTAACGGCCCAGCTGGGAAATGCCACACCAAAAATGTCGGATATAAAATTTATTGTAAAAGGTGTAAAAATGACAAACAACCATACTTCTATATATGGGAAACATCTCGACCCGTCCGAGAAAGGTTCAAGGAACATCTGTCCGACGCTAGATTGCGAAGGCTAGGTACAGGACTGGGCGGAAGCACACCTTAGACAATCGCACACCGAACTTAAAGCAACAAAGAAATAAAATAGCAAGCATTCATCTGGAGATCATGAGCACAAATCGTGATGTAGCGACATAAAATAGATGAATCGATCAAAATCCGCGAAACAGCCCTAACCTGAACACCTACATTCCAAATCCTGGCGCCATTATTTAACCATGAGGGTGCAGTCATAACAACCAATGTAGACTTGTCACTTAAGTGTTTGTAATGTGTGTTTTGCAATGTTCTCATTCATTCGCTTTCATTTATTTTATCTCGTATCCACTCAGGCATTATGAGTGTCTATATTTAAAACGAAGACAGGTTTCTTGTCATATACATGTGTCACTTACGTCATATGATATGTGTTATATTTTGTTTCTGATGTTACGTTTTCTTACAAATATGTTAGGCAGGAAAAAGTCATTAAATTCCTGAGATATGCGTATACGTTTGCTTCCATATCGTTCTGTGCATTTCATTTTGTTCATTCATCAGTGACGGTCATAACTGGAGATACCATCATCATTGTGACATGAGCGAATCTGTTGTTGTATTTTGTATTTTGGTGGTCTTTCAATAATGTTTATGAAATATTGACTGATGATGATAGTGATATCGAAAGTTTGTCTTTTAAAATTGATAATTTGGTTTGACTCTAAATATGTTTTGGCATGTTATTGATCATCTTTACACAATTTTTGACAATTATGTCCATCATGCCAGCCATCCACATCATAAATAAGACTAACACAGTGGTGCTGCTTGTCTCTATCTTTATTGTATCAAAAGTTATTAGTAAATAACTGCTGGTGACCTAAGATGACCTCAGATGACCTTGTAGAGATCACTGAGCAACAATTCCACCTTGGTCATTCAGAATAAGCAAAAATAACATGATTCTGAAGAATCAGCCTGATATAATGCATATTATTTGAAGAGGAAGCATTTGTATATTTGCCCATTCACTTATAGTGGGGAGGTTAGGAAATTGACCTGACCCTTCGTCACCGACACAAAAAATAGAAGACATAAGACTTGTAGACATAAGACTGAAATCCGTATGTGATTCCGCAGGTTTCAAATATTTCGGAAAAAGACTGTGGCTTTGGCACGAACACAAATATTTTTGTAGGTAAGGTCAATTGACATGAACTTGTGACCTGACCTGAGATGACCTGAGGTCAAAACATTATCCAAAGTGTGGATAATTGATGCCTAAACAGGTGTACGAAACTTGGCGGCGCAGCGCGCCGCCGTTTTTCCGCTACTCCGGAAAAATATTAGGAGGGGGGGGGGGGAATAAACCACTCCTGCAGGTGCGCGGGGTTTAATCACGGGTCTGCCGTTGCCGGCTCAAGGATACGGGGAAATGAGTTCGGCTCTATCATCAGGCAAATGTTTTGCTTGTGTACCAAACCAAATAATGACTGTCAACAACTCCAGCCACTCGATGCCAACATAACGTAAATGGGAAAATATCGTTTTTATTGGTCGATGAGCTACTGGGTGACCGGTGGGTCGAACTAATCATCACTCCGTCATCCGTAACGGGGATACAGCCCGGATACATTGGTCCAGTGCGCTCGCTCCGTAAGGTATAGTACAGGTGGCCTAGGCCCTGCCTGATCGGTAGTGTATTACAAATATTGTGCAGTGCACCAGTTTCAAACACAGCAAAACTTGTAACAATACAGACTTGTGATGCTTACCAGGTACGTGTTTTATGCACAGTGCACACCAGCTCTATGTACGGGTATATACGTTCACATATTTAGACAGTTCGGGTCAGTGACTAAATATCTGCAGGAATCCCTTTCGCCAGCCGAAACTAAATTTTGGATTTAAACACCTTTGGGTATTTGTATACACCCTAGGGTGGTTACAAACGCCCTAGGGTGTTTGCAAATACCCTGACAGACCACGGTGTTTGAAAACCCCCTAGAGCGTTTGCAAACGCCCGGATTTCGCATACGCCTTGTATCATATACACGTGTAGAGCCGGCAGGAGTGGGCGACAAGATGACTTTGCTCGTGCTGAACTGGGCTTAATACCGAAGTGTGGGCGTTATAAATGAAGTTTCTGCCTATACTTTTGTACAGGAAATTCTGTACCGAGCCAACTTGGGCGTAATAAGCGGCCGGGCGTATTAACCGTGGGCTTAATAAGTGGCGTCTACTGTATTTGCATATTTGTAACGGCTTAGAGATATGTTCATGTTGAGCTCAGGGGCAAGCACAGCCTGTTAGTTCTCACCGGGACAGAGGTTGCGGCCCATGTAGCGGTCGGTGGTCTGCTGAGAGATGTCGGCGGCCGGACCGCGGCAGTCGCCAGAGAACAGGCGGCACGTGCCGTCACCTTTACTTCGTAAGTGAAGCCGCTACGAAACTCCTGCAGAGGGCCAACGCTCACATCGAAGGCCACAGACAACCCTTCGAGAAGGCCGAGGTGTTCTGGACAGCCGGGCCAGGGAGGGACACGGCGGCCTGCCAGCGGTACTGGACCGCAGCCGCTGACGTCAGCAGCAGCAGCAGCAGCAGCACTGCGCTGGACCGCTTCATGTCTGCGAGTGCTGCCGACTGGCTGAAGCCCCGACCTGCCATTCCTTTGCAGTGCGTACTTCTGGACCGTATTGACGCAGACAGGCATGTTTCTTTGCTGAAAAATTAATCACAGTCATTTCGTGTTTTCGTGGTTTTATTAGAAACATTGCATGACCGAAGACTGTTTTATAATTGACCATCTGCTTATTAAGCGGTGTATTAACTGGAGTGTTATACCTTCCTAAAAGTGAAAATGCACTGCTAAGCCTCAGGTAAATGACCCTGCATTGAAGTCATAAGCTTCAGGTAAATGACCCTGCATTGAAGTCCGAAAAATATGTAGGTACATACTTGCGCTCTAAACAGCCTGTCATGGGCCATGCAATAGTTTTATGCACTCCTGGCATTACATATTCAGTTTATGAATAATTCAGTACGTCTTAGGAATATAAGCAATGTTAATGATAATTCCAGGGTCGATGTGTGTAACAATTCAACAGTGATCAAATATTCATCGGACACAGCCCATGGACATTGCAACCCATATCACCAAACTTAGTGCTGCAATATTGAAATATTCCTTGTCATCTCATTGCACCGATAAAACGGGTGCCGAAAATAGATGTTATTTTTTCTTCTTCCGAAACGATTAGTTGATAGTCTCAGGGTTGGAAAAAGCCGGCTTAAATTTAATTAATGCCAGACAGCGGCAATTATTAATTTAAGCCGATTATAACCGGCTTAAATCAATACAAGATCATCGCCCGTATTGACCAGTATTGACTGCGGACTGATGTTACATTTGTAGCTGTATATCTTAAAGTTTTTGCTGATCAGAAATGCCTAAGAAAAGTGTCACCAAAGAATGTCCTGGATGTGAGAGACAACTGCCAGTGGCGTGTAAGACGTGTCCGTGCGGCCACTTGTTCCGCAAGCCGAGCGACTCGGTGGCTGCAGCCGTGGCTGTGGCGTACCCTAGTGGCGCCCCTAAGTGGTGGCGCCCCCCTAGTGGCGCCCTCGGGCCCTGAAAGGACGGGGAGTTCGCAGGCCCGGCGCCGCACGGAACGCGTCAAAAGAGAGAAGCCAAAGTTCTACGACGCGAGTCAGTATGAACGAGCGCCGCGAAAACGGAAGCCAAAGGCGGCGGAGCCCGACGTGAAGAAGGTGCGCATTGACGAGCGACGCTCCCTGAAGGAGAAGGTGGGTGAGGGAGGAGCGCGAGGAGAACTACGGCAGCGGCGGCAGCGGCGACGAGCAGGACATCGTGTACGAGGACATTATGGCTGACGCCACGCGGGAGGAGATACCGCCAGTTACGGAGCCGAGTGCGTGCTCTCCACAGAGATCCACATGCAAGCTGCGTGTGGTCAACCCCAACGTTCTGGCAACAGGGGCGGGCTGAGCTGATAGTGTGCGCCGTAATGCGCCGATGCTCGACTGGCGGTGAGCGATGGGAGCGGTGTGCGTTGATGTGCTTGTTGGCGAGTGGTGCCGAGAGAAGGTGAGGAGTCGTGATGCTGCTGCGTGCTATGGCGCTCGGGCACTGACTCATCTCGATGTGCACACGCTTGTTGACGTCGGTCTCTGTGTGTGTTTGTGCGGAGGATGTGTAGATGCTAGACTAGAGGGTCGACACTTCACTCATCAGTTGCCGGGTCATGCTAGGCGATCATTCCATCGTAACATTGACGGACTTGGGCGCAGCTTTGACTGCTGCCATCGCGTCCTGAGGTCCCACTATCATCATCATCATCATCATCATCATCATCATCATCATCATCATCATCAACATTGGCTGTGTGATGCACACACACACACTGCTGGCACGACTGAAGTACGCCCCCTGCCGGCGGCTGGCGACGCATACGTCACCGCCAGAGTGGGGGACGGCGCCAAGCGGACGTTTGGCGTGTCTCTCTGGTAACGCAAACTCGGTTGAACATCAACGCTAAAAGCAGCTGGCCGACGGCTGTGGTGTTGGTCAAGGCGAGAGGCTGCATTTGGAGATGCCAGTTATCTGTATCGTGTTTTGTATCCAGTGGATCGAGGATTGATGCTGCATTTGGAGATGACAGTTATCTGTATCGTGTTTCGTATCAGCTGGAATGAGATTGATGCGCGGCATTTTGGAAAGATGACAGTTATTTGTATGCGTGTCTTCGCGTTATCCATGTGGATCGGAGGGGGGAGTTGATGCTGCAGTTTAGGAGATGGCCAGTTATCTGTTAATCCGGTGTTTCCGTATCTCAGTGGATTGGAGGATTGATGCTGCATTTGGAGAATGCCAGTTATCTGTATCCGTGTTTCGTATCCCAGTGGATTTGGAGGATTGATGCTAGCATTTGGAGATGACAGTTATCTGTATCGTGTTTCCGTATCCAGTGGAATCAGAGGATTGAATGCTTGCCATTTGAAGATGACAGTTATCTCGTATTCGTGTTCGTAATTCCACGTGGATGGAGATTGTGCTGCATTTTGGGAGATGAACAAGTTATCTGTATGTGTTTCGTATCCAGTGGAATCGAGCGCATTGCCAGCTGCATTTGGAGATGACAGTTGTCTGTACGTGGTTTCGAATCCAGTGGATGGAGGATTGATGCTTGCATTTGGCAGATGACAGTTTTCTGTATCGTGTTTATTCGGTATCCAGAGAGGGGAATTCGAACTTGCTAGCAGTTCGGGAGAATAAAGGGATGTCGACGCTCACTCCACGACATCGGTCATCACAGTGGATGGAGGATGAGCTGGCAATTTGGAGATGAACGATTTTACAAGATTATGTTGTTTCGTATCCATGGAACTGAAGGATTGATGCTCATTTGGAGATGACAGTTAATGCTGTATCTGTGTTTCGTAATCACAGTGGATGGAAGTGTATTGAGAGTAGACTGCATGTTGTGTTGTATATGTATGATATATGTTAGGAGTCATAAGTATCGAGCGAGGTCGTTCCAGGGATGGAAGGATTGAATCGCTTGTTATGTGTAGAAGAGACGGTTAATGACATCAGGTGTTATCGCTCATCACTGAGATTCATGTCAGAGAGGAGCTCTCTGATGTCGCAACTCTTCGGAGATTGAAGTCTATCTGTAGAGCGTCGCTCTCCGTCAGTTATCCAGTGGATCGAGCGATAATGTAAGTGCTTGCATTTTGGAGATGAACAAGTGTACGTGTGTATCGTGTTTGCAAGCTAGCTCTAAGGAGGATTGATGCTGCATTTGCGGAGCATGAGACAGTTGTCGTGTACGTCTGGTACGTTTCAGTGGATATGTAGCGCACGCCTATCGCACGCTAGCGATTTACTGGAGATGACAGTTATTCTTATGGAGTGTTTCGAGCGCAGGTTGGATCGAGGATTGATGCTGCATTTGGAGATGCCAGTTATCTGTATCGTGTTTTCGTATCCAGTGGGATCGAGGCTATTGATGCGCATTGAGATGACAGTTAGACTGTAGTCAGTGGTTTCGTATCCAGTGGCATGGAGATTGAGCCTGGCATTTGGGGATGACAGTTAATTCCTCTTATCGTCGTTTCGTATCCATGGATGGAGGATTGATGGCTGGCATTTGGAGATGGCCAGTTATTCTGTATCGGGTGTTTCGTCCAGTGGATCGAAGGGATTGCATGCGTGCACTTTGGAGATGCAGTTATCTGCTCTCGTGTTTCGGTATGCCAGTGGATGAGGATTGATTGCTGCATGGTTGGAGATGACAGTTATCCTGTACCCCCCGTGTGTTATCCGTATCCAGTGGGATGGAGGATGTGATGCTTGCATTTGGAGATGACAAGGTTATTTGTGTGCGTGTTTTGCGTATGCCAGTGGTCGAGGGAGTTGATGCTGCAGCGTTTGAGATGCCAGCTTATCTGTTATCGTGTTTCGTATCCAGTGGATCGCGAGGATTGATGCTGGGCAATTTGGAGATGACGACGTTGAAGTTCTGTTGAGTTGATTCCCCGCGCCCTGCTATCTCTCGCGATCTCGTGAATGGAGGATTGAATGCCTTGCATCTTGTTGGAGGTTGACATGTTATCTGTATCTGTTTTCGTAATCCCATGGATGGGAGGATTGATGCTGCATTTGGAGAATGACAGTTATCTGTATCGGTTTTCGTATCCAGTGGATGGAGATGATGCTGCATTTGGAGATGACAAAGTTTATCTTGTATCGTGTTTCGTATCCAGTGGGATGGGGATTGATGCTGCATTTGGAATGAACCAGTTATACTGTATCGTGTTTTGTATCCAGTGGATGGGGGATGATCTGCATTTGGAGATGACAGTTATCTGTAATCGTGTTTCGTATCCAGGTGGATGGAGGATTGATGTGCATTTGGAGATGACAGTTATTTGTTCGTGTTCGTATCATGGATCGAGGATGATGCTGCATTTGGAGATGCAGTTATTTGTATCCGTGTTCCGTATCCAGTGGATGGAGGATTGATGCTGCATTTGGAGATGACAGTTATCTGTATCGTGTTTCGTATCCAGTGGATCGAGGATTGGTGCTGCTTGAACGTGGAGATTCGATGAATTGTTTGGCGGATTTGCATCTCATGTATTGCGTTACTTTTTGTAGCACTTGTTTTGTGTATTGGGTGATGTTTTTGGAGGCGACTTTTCGTTAAAGTGCTGACATGATTTGTGCATTTCGTGTGTCGAGAAGGGTTCAGATCAGAAGAAGCCTGGTTTGGACTGTAAAACGAACAACGAGCTGTGTGATGTAAATACAAATGAAACAGTGAACAAAACGGCTTAAATTCAGCATCAATTTGGGTCAGAATATGTCATTGACAGTCAAGTGTCAACACATGTAAATCATGTATTAATGTAGATATATTGTGTAAAAACATCTTATTTTCATACAAATTCAATTAATGCTATCTCATTCGATAAGACTACCTAATCACACATTTAAGATATTGCTTCAATCAGAAAGTTCCAAAGACATGCTAGTGTGTGCAGAACAAAAGGTCTTACTCATTTGGTAGCAACAGCTAGCGAAAACAGGACGTTAGTGTTTTGTTTATCATGCAAAAGAAGGATGATGATTTGGGTTTAAGGGCGCCTCAACTATTAAGTTATGTGGCTGCAAAAGAAGGGAACTGAAATTAATTTGTGCTGTGATGACTGGCATGACAGATGGCAAGGAAGATGAGGAATTAGTTTGTGATTGTCGCATCTGATGACTAGAACAATATTTCCCTAAAATGTATTGCAATTTTTAAGGTTTTTATGTCCCGATAAATTTTTGTTTGTTGTAAAGCGAGTCAAATTTTGAATTTAATTTTAACTTTGAAAATTGACATTATAATGTAAATCATTGATTACCTCCCCAATGTGATCGATATTCAAAAGGTATTTGATTTTACGGCAAGCTAACGTAAGTGGCTATTATTACAAACATATAATAAAAGCCGCCTAATAAAAGCCAGGTGGCTTAAACTAATTTAAGCCAGCTGGTTTAAAGGGACACTGCCTCTTCCGGATGATATCGCAAAAACATGCTTAAACAAGTCTTAGGGACTCGATATTATTTTTTTATCTTACTCTTATGCTACCAAAGCGGCACAAATACAAAAAATATATAATATTATTTCAATTTTTCATAATAATATAAAAACGGTTTACGATTTTCACACACCTCTAGAAAATATGGCAGCGATTGAGCGCCAAATGTAGCGCAGTTCAGACATTTCCGTATTTGTAAACAACAAGTAGAGTGATGTCCGGACACAGACCTTGGTCCGGACGAGCTTGATGTTTCGTTTTAAGAAGGCGCTGTGTTAGCTGCACTTTGCTTTGGTTTTAATATAATTTGAAGTCAGAAGATTTAAGTGTTATTGAACTTAGAAGTGGCTTGTAGACTAAAGTATGATTATGTTGTGATCTGTAACACAGGGAGCCGGAGGCCCTTCTGAAAAATGTGTTAACACCTGGTTAAGCCTTACACCAGCAACTAGCATAAAAAGTAAGTATTCTGATGTGTCTGTGCCACTGAACTAAGTATATAATAGTCTGTGCCAAGCA